>VZRW01004832.1:0-25730 GCA_013398125.1 Aegotheles bennettii
GACTTTGGAATGCCACCAGATGATAGGTATTAAATAGGTATTAAAAGGCACTGCTTCATATTTTATTTTCCTTTCCCTAATTCTTAATAAATTTCTCAAGTCTTATAACACAGGTTTCATTTCACTACACAGATCCTGCACTATAAAGCAGTTAGTGTGGAGACACATGTGGAATTTCAAACGTGAGGCACATTCATATTGCTACTAATGTTTCCTACTGTATTAAGTAGTTGTGTATTTTTTCTAAAAATTGTAACTTCTTCATTTCACAGTACCCATTTCTCGTGCCTCCTCTTTCCCTCCCTTCATTTCCATATTTAAATAAACATACCTTCTTCCCTGGAACCAGCCACAAATTTGGTATGTTTTGTGTTGAAATGTGCCCTACAAAAATGAAACCATTTTTCTTTTCGCCCTCCAATAATCTCCACAGAGAAAAAGAGTCATTACAAAAGTGGATGAGGATAAAAACAGATAGCCAAAAAGCCTAATTATTAAGATGTGTCTATGGTCATTGAGATAGTGGTTCAGGAACAATTCAGCCTGAACTACAGCATCCCTAAAGACTGATTTTGTCCTTTTTTCAAGGCTAATTCTCTTCATCTTGAATATTATTTGCTAAATAGCATGGAAGAAAATGTAATTTTAGTTGTGATTTGTACTTGTAGGTTGACTTTTGACGTAGGAGGCTTTGACAAAAGAGGAAATTATGGGGTAATAGAGAAGCAAGCTCTTCAAGACGTTAATCGGAATCAGTCTTCCTGTTGAATGCTTCCTCCCTCAGGTCTTGACAAGGTGATGGCTTCTGGAGGATGGAGGTTCTCAATATCATCTGTGTGCTGTACCACATACCATGGTTTCTGTCAATCATTTGTGAGTTTGCCTTGCTTTCTGCAAACCATAATAGATGATTATTCTGTATACTACAGAGAAGCTGGCTCAATGGACCTTTCTCTTCCTAAGCGTATGTCATCTTCCCAAGATAGTTAGATGGAACATATCCTTTTTGACCTTTTGCTTCTGCTAGCCACCATTCTTTATTGCCACTCAGGTCAGAAAACCGAAGTATCCTAACCTTCTGGTACTCTCGAAGACTCAGTTCCTGATCATTTCTTGCTTGAAATGAATAAACAGCATAAAAGGTCTGAAAAAGAAAAGCCACAAAAAACAACATCTGAATTCAGAAATGTAACCACATCTGTATGAATTCTGTATGCAGAAAATGTGTAGCAACTTATATGAACCAGTATGCAACTACATGGTCTGCAATTACTAAACAGACTACAATGAACAGGACCAAAATAAAAAGTGAAATAGAAGGATCTGGGGAATTCTTCATGGAGAGGTACAAATAAAGCTCTGAGACCTCATCACCTTACTGCACTAGTAAGGTTTTCAGGCTCACACCAAGTGGCCTTGGATTGGACAGAGAATCTTCCAGCAAAGTTTTTTCGGGAGAATCACCTTTCCTAAAGCTCCTGTACTCAAATGTTGCACATGGGTCACTTCCGTATCTTCCTTATCAGCACTGCCACAGCTTTCTTGTCAAGGATAAGTGGAAAAATCCCCCAAACTGAGCTATTTTGCAGGGTCCTGCTCCACAGAAGAACCTTGAGGCATTGTACGTGGGGCAAAGCAACAATATGTTTTCTGTGAGACAGGACTGCAATTCACAGTTTAACTGATTATCTTTTCCTACCTAATAGCTTTTTAAGAAAGGCAAAGAACAGAAGATACTGAACTCCCATGTCATACTGACAGATTAGTGCCAGTCTTCTCCAGTGTAAAAGGAAAACGTTATAAGCAGTATAATTCAAGATTTGTGTTATTGTTTGAGGAAGCCTGAGTAAAATTTATGGTAGGGGGGTGGGGCAGAACAGAGAGGGGTTCGTATTTCCTCACATTTCCTGACAGACTCTGTAAAAGCCAGGAAGACAGGAAGTCTGCCTCTTCCTGCTCCGTTTTTCCTTGCCATTTTGCTGCTCTGGGACATGCCAGAGAGAGAATCCTGCCCTTTCTCATCAGCTCACCACATGCTCTGCAGGATCCCACTCCATCGGGTGCTGGGAAGAGCTTTGGACCCTTTTCCCATGTCAGCTCTGCGATGAGGGACCTTCAGGCACTCGTATCAGCAATCGTCGAGACTGGATTTTTAATATATACTGTATATTTTGTTCCTTTTCCCACATTACTATCCCTTCCTTGTTCTATTAAACTTGTTATAGTTTTAACTTCCTGTCTCTAAGTCTCTCTTCCTTATTCCCTTTTTATCTTTCCCTGGGAGGGTGGAGGGGAGTAACAGAGGGCAATCCTGTTCTCTGGGCTGTGGCTTGCCCCAACCACTAAACTGAGACAATTTGAAATAGGAAAAACAAGAAGACAGGCTCAGTGTATATCATACTTACACACTGATCATCCATATCTTGAAAAGCATCAGTCCCTGTGCCATTAATTAGGGGATTTTCACAGAAGTGAAGAGATGAGCTGCTGTCACTCTTCTTGTGCCCCTGACTACTTGTGCTGCTGTCAGTAGAAGGCCGTGAAGAGACAAAGAGGCTGATATTATCAAAATCATCATCACCAAAGCTGTTTTCTGCTACATCCTTCTGTGCTTCGGCTGGATTGTAAGGCCTCAGGAAGGAGGAATACACATGCCCTTTAAGGACTAGACATCAGAATAAATAGAGAAAGTAAACAAACAGCAAAATACTGCTAAAGTAATTTCAAACCCAACCATTTATGCAGCTGTCAGTATGACAGAAGCAAACAGATGGGGTCAGAATGAAAACATTATCCCAAAGGGAAGCTGTTATTGGCATGTTTGTGCAGAGAACTTACTTCCTGTGTCAACAAGCCATCTGCTTGTACTTCCAAAAGGGTCCTTTTGCTCCACAACAGCCACCAGTTCTCCTTCATGTAAATCAATATCAAATTCCTGCGTGGCATTGAGCTTGCGCTTAGCTTGGTATAGTAATTCTGTGCTGTACATAGACAACAGCTTGGACCTGTGGTCTTCTGTTTGACGTGGGAATTGGAGCTGAAAAGCAAAAAAATTATTCACTGGGAATAAAGCTGAGACCATTTCTAGAACACCATGGATGCATAAAACCCAGTGCATGCTGCACATGGCAACTGATTTCAGTTTTACTCATGTATCAAGAAGTTACTTACACAGCTATATGTAACCAAACTTCCGTTGCATATGCAACAAGGACCTAACCAACTACTCTATTAATAGATGAGCAATAAAGGGGAGAGCATGATATTGATTTTGTATATATTTGTATATGTTTCATTATTTACTTTTTCGTCACTACTGTTTCATTAAAGCAGTGTAGTTTAGTTTCCAGCCTGTAAGTTTCTCTCCCTTATTCTCTTTCTTTTCCCTTTCTGGGAAGGAGAGGGGTAATAGGGAGCATCTCTCATTTGTTTAATTGCAGGCCCAGCATTAAACCATGACAAGGGCAGTGAGGAAAGTGCTGCACATCAGTGTGATCTTAATATACCACAGAAGCAAGAGCGCAGGTGCCTTACTGATGTTAAAAGGAATTCTACAGCTTCCTCAACTTCTCCTGTAAATCTGCACTTGAGTTTTACTGTAAACTAGACTCCCAAAATCTCTGGAAATGTCTGATAAGATTGGAAACCAGAGGGACACAGATTTCCTGGTGGATTTTCTGAATCTTTTGCCACGGTGGCATATGTGTGTGCATATATGTGTAAACACCAGTGCACATACACACAGCCGAGGATAAGGAAAAAAAAAGTTCTGAATTAGAAGACTAAGATTCACTGTAAGAGTATTTAACAAAAGAAGTAATTGAAGTTTACATATACAACCTTAGGCTTAATATGTGCTTAAAGACCTCAGGGTAAGCAGAGATAATTTCAAGCGGATTCTGAAGATAATAACTTGAAAACAGAGTGAAAAATCTTCAAAAGTTACTAGTCAAATGAAACAGCTTCATTCCAACAACCTTCATTCCAATATTGTCCCTGTGAAAAGACCAAGTCTAAACATCTAGATGGCATAAAAATGGATTTGTTTCAAAAGCGATCAAAAGAGGATGCTTCATACACAATTCTGATGTGTGGTACTCACCAGAGAAGGCACAGGTTTCTTTTTTTCCAAACTCAATTTTCTCTCAATAAAGGTTACACTGCTGTTTCTTTTTACAAAGTTCAGCTTGTGAACCTCCTCCATCAACTGATTCTGCACTTCACAGATGCTTGAGGAAGACAGCTGCAAAGACAAAGGTGGGTTAGATCTCATGAACAAAATGGTAAGGAGATTTGACAGAGCAGATTTGTTGAATGGGCTGAATGCTAGTAGACAGAAAATCTGGCAAGTTCCTGCTATTTTCTGCAGAGCCCATAGTGTGCTAGGTGCGAGATTGAAATAAAAGAAAGGTCCTTGCTTAAAGAAAATTTCTAATGATTGCTATTAAATTTGAAAAATATACTAATTTAAGTTAAATCATTAAAAAATATTCTAAACAGTGATGGAAATTAACAGCCTTGCACTTATGCTACTGAGCCACCTGCTTTCAAATGCAGGTGAGCAACTCGGCAGCTATCAGAATGGCCAATATGCTGTAAGGTTTAGAGTAGTTTACCCTACAGCTGTGTGTTTGTGCAACTGGGTGCTACCACGAGGTTAAAAATGATTGGGTAGGCTGAAGCTCTGTCTGTGGCACTGGATAAGTGCTTTTGGTTTATGTCTAACCCTAAATGTATTTGCTGATGTAAACATAAAAAGAAAAAGAAAGTAACTGTGTAGGCAGAGCCTCACAGAAAACAATGCCCAATACAACAGCTTTCAAAACATGAAATCGTCAGATTTCAGAGGTGTGATTTCTTCACGTTGGAAAAGCCTTCATTTTCCCATTAAACAGTGCAGCTCTGTGTTTTGATCCTGACCTTGCTTTCTTAATTTTTCATCCGCCCCTGACTATAAAGTGCTGTGTTCAAGTCTAGACAGAAAGGAATACTCCTGAATTGCCTGAGTACTATCCTACATAGGGTCTTGCTCCAGTTCGGGTGAGTGGATTTGGAGGTGTGGAAGGCATTGTTGCAGCTGTGTTTCTCGGGGGGTTGAAGTCCTCTAGGCAAAAGTACAGCAAAACGGAAACACTATGATTTTCATACAAATTAAGAATAATTTCTCATCTTCAATCTTCAGGTAATGATCATAGTGTCCGGAAAGAGTAGATTGGGCTGGAGGAACTAATGCCCTTCTGTGTAGCTAGGATAGGCATCTTTGATACCTTTGGCTAGACAAAGGTACTGCTTAATTCCTAGAGATGTCTGCAGGAGTTTCTGCAGCATATTTGGGTTTAAAAGCAACTTGTTTTTAGTAGAAATTATTTCATCAAGTCTCCTAGCCTGCTTCTCTTTTGCAGTCATCTGTAACTCTGCAAGTTTAGCAGTAACAGAAGTGTTCATGTATTTTCTTAGAATTTCGCCTTCTGGGCTACTCAGGGTAGGCACTGAGAAACAAAAATGCTAGCAGTTGCTTCCTTTTTGCCTTAGTGTAATGTTCTTGCCATTATTATCACTGTGAAAGCTGAACAGCTGCATTAGGATCATTCTCAATGAAAAGTCCAGGCCTGACAAAACTTTAGCTCAGAACTTAACCTTTTCTGAGCTTGCAAGGAGAAAAGAAAAACCCAAACCTGACTGTGCTCAGCAGAACAAACAAAAGCAGTGTAGCTTGCAGGTGTGTGTCCTACATAACTCTAGCCAGATCATACAGAAAGAAAAAAAGACAAATAAAGGCAGAGCTATACCTATTTCTAATGTACTTACTGGAACAGGCACCACAGTAGAATTTGATTGGAGTGCTGCAGACATCATATTCATGAGCAGAGTGATGAAGCAATGCAGGCAGTTTAACACAATCTCTTTGGCTGCTTTGTTGAATACCTGAAGTTCTTCCACTAGCTGTGCGTTTAGAGCCTCATAGTCTTTCTTTGCCAGGTCTAGCTCTTCTCCTGTTGATCTCTGAAGGTAGCTGTTGTAGTCCAACAACTTGTCATAGCGCTTCTGGATGAGCTTCTCTGGGCCTGAAAACAAGGCTTGTAGTGCTGAGAGAGGAGTCAAAACAAGCTTGTTCAGCTGAGCCACCTGGAAAAGTATAAAACAGACCTACTTACTACTTTATTCATAACAGTTCTTCAGATCCAGTAACAGGTTAAGCCTGATGGCAGCCTATGAAGCAAGCTGTTAATTATCCTCCACAAAACATTTCTGTCAGAAGCAGCTTCAAGCAGTGTCTAGCATGAGTTAGAATCTCCTTCATAACATTGCAAAGGAGAGGTAACTGTTTTGCAACTTGAAGAGTCTGGTAATGGTCCCTTGGAGCGTGAAGCCTGTGGTACCACGGAGGAAAAACTAGGCAAGGATTAGTCAAGTGGTCCAATAAAACTGGGGTTTCTGTAACTGGAAGGACCAAGTCAATATACAGTCTAGAGGCAATAAGACAGCAGAGTTAAGTGGCAGTCTTACAGTCTTGAATGCTATCAGAGATTTGGGGTTTTTTTCCCTGAAAACAGCTGTAACTCAATTCCTGTTTAAGGAAACACAATCAATCACTTGATTTGATTAAATTATGTTATGCTTGTTGGTTTTATCTCTAGTAATCAACAAAATTAGACACCTGGTAAAAAAAAACAAAGTCTTTCTCAGACTTTCCCATTAGTCTCTAATTGTCTCAAGGGATTAAAATTTATTTTTGTAAGTCACTTGTTCAAATACAGCACAGGCTTTTAGTGAGTGACACTCATCATCATATTAAAGCTCTTGAACATTCTTTGTGAATTAAGTTGCTGGATAGAATGTGAGAATAAAAGAGCAGCTGTCCCTCTACACTCCGTAACACACCACAGTTGAAGGCATCCATTTTAGCACCAGAATTGCTCTCTCAAGGCCAAGATAGCACTGGCTAGATAGTTCCTACTTTATTTCCACCTGAAAAACTGGGCTGTTTTTAGCAAGCCAAATTTGGTGCATTAATAAAACAATTTTTCCAGACTGCTGGACCTGATTTCTGGAAGAAAAGGGGCTCTTACGGATTTTTGCCCTAAATTTTTCCCTAAAACATAATCAGAGAGGAAGGTATTTGTTACTGACAAATGCACAAAGGAAAAAAAAATAACCCAATCCCATTGCTGAAATCTGTATTGATAATATCCTTTTAGAAAAACATGGGAAGAACACTATGGGCTGTTCAGTGAGAACATCTACCCATCATGCAATGTCAGGACAAGAGTTTTACTTTTTAAAAAAAATATACATGGGATAAAGAATACTTGTAATATTGTAAAGCCAATACACAGAAATAAATAGGTAATAAGTAGAAATTAACATGGTTAAAAACAATGTCCACAGTTAAAAGATTAAGATGAGTTTTTCTAAATTACATAGACCTTCAGAATAGCTGGGTCATGAGTCAATAGGAGTTACTAATTTTTTTCTGAAAAAAAGTGTTCTGTTTCATGTATTGTGGAATTGCTTCTGCTTTTCTTTGATGTTTCTGAATATGGGGACATCTTCCATACTGGACACACTCACCACTGCAATGATAGAGGGATACTCTTCTGCATTTATGCACATATTCACTGTAAAGACACTGAAAATATCTTTCTGATTATTGAGATTAATTTTTAGGATTTTTTTTAAATGCAGGAACTTCAAAGGAAAGAAAATACATCATCTTACTTCCTTGCCATTATCTAGGGTGGTGTGGTCTGTCAAAGATCCTTCTGTTTCTTGGCAGACTTTGGTTTTGGTGTTTTAGAAAAGATTGAATGGCTACATCTCAGTCAGCACAAACCTAGCAAAGCATAGGAAAACCCCCACCTCTTGAACAGCTGTTTGAAGAAGCAGTCTGCCTTATTTGCAAGAAACATTTTAGTCCATCTTAGTAGAGCCAGGCTTTAGAGATCATTTGGACCCTGAAACCAAGAGACTAGTTGACAAACTATTACTTTTTTTTAATAGCTTTTTAATTCCTATGGGCTATATCCAGACTTTTCATGGTTTCCCTATATGAAGGATAGTAACTTACCTGAAAAGGTAATGAAGCTGAGATTGTCACAGATTTCAGGAGCTAATAGTTGATGAGCACAACAAAGATCACAAAAGTCACTCTAAAACTGCAAGTGCTGATAACAAAAGTAGCAAAGCAAAGATCTGATGCTGTTGTTTGAAGTTCAAGTGAAATGTGCAAATTTAGCACAAAGATTTTAGTTTAAAGCTGGGAATTTACCTTAAGAAGTTTTCTTTAGCTCTTCTAGGGAAAACACAGTGCACACACTTACAATGAATTTTGTCTTATTTCTTACAAAAACTTAACCAAAAAACCTACTCATCTTTCCTCATCTTTCCCCTAAGGCGTTTTGTTCCATTCTGTCCTGAATCTTCCTCAGATACACCTCTTTCCTCACACACACCTGTTTCCTCACAGATACAGATAGCTGTGTAACACTGGGCATTGCATAAACTTACACGGTTTTCACAGAGATTTGCAGTGTTGTTCCATTTTTTCAAAGAGTCATTGACTTCATCTTTGGCTTGCAAGATTTCCTCAAGCCCAACTATGTTCTGTGCAGCCAGACATATGGAATCCTAAATGAGAAGATGGTAGGAAGATGAAACTGTATTATTATCTGTTTTAATATACTGCATTCACTCAAGCAGATTCTGCAAAAATACTGATGGAATTGGAAATATTTTCCATCTCTGACACCTGTGCAGTTTCTGTCCTGTTTCCAGCCATTGTATTTACTGTGATATTTTCCTGCGTTTTGTCTATTCAATATAAACTATTTAGGAATTAAGTTGTTAATGTTCAACTGAAAAAATTATGCCCCAACGTAATGAGTGTCCCAATGGAAGTTAGTTACTCCTCAGCAAGAAACCAGCTCAAGACCCATGCACCCTCAAAGGCCTCTCTTGGAGGACTAAATAGGACTACAGCGGTGTAT
The DNA here is from genome assembly GCA_013398125.1 of Aegotheles bennettii. Classification (NCBI taxonomy): domain Eukaryota; kingdom Metazoa; phylum Chordata; class Aves; order Caprimulgiformes; family Aegothelidae; genus Aegotheles; species Aegotheles bennettii. The sequence goes on from VZRW01004832.1 coordinate 8,988, forward strand.
TTCACTTACTCTGAATTTTAATCTTAATGAAGTGTGCATTCATTTGGATGAGGAACTGTCAACAACCCTTGTCAGCTGAGCTCACTGGTCTTCCCTTATTTTCTGAACCAAAGGTGCATTTGTGATAAGCTCTGGCTGCTGGCTATTGATCTCACCTACCTCTCAATCAACGTTTGTGACTGTTTTAGGCACACTTATGCTTTGAGGGGCCTCAGGCCATTTACAAAGTTAGCAAGTTTTCCAGAAGAGGGGAAAGTTGGTAAGTTAGAAGCCAACCCACATCTTCAGGGAGGAGGATTAAAGCAAAGATATTTACAGCACTTGAACATTCTGTACATCTAATGCTAGCCCTCAACACAACCTAGCAACAGGATGAAGAAAGGTCTCCTAACATCCAAAATATATATTTTAGGACATTTTAATTCATGTGGCTGTAACTCGGTTCTTCCATTTTTGAATGAGAAGCAGCAGGTGCTCCACTGCAGCAGATGTGCATGACCCATATGATGGCTTCATGCAGTGATTGAAAGTAATAACTGTGCCACCAAACAGCATCTTCTTTTCTGCACTGCATCCATGGGTCTCCATAGACCCTGCTTGTGAAAGGAGGAAAATGCAGAAATGTGGGCTTCAAAACTTCATTGTCATGGACTCAGTAATGCAGCAGCAGCACATCTCATTTATTTACTATTGTGATGTAGACAGGCCTGCTTATAAATAATTTGGTGTTGCCTAACCAGTGGCAGAAATGTGTGTTAAACTGCTTATGGACATGGTTTGTGGCCACAGATGTCAAAAAGGCCCATACCCACCTGTAGGTGTTGTGAGGATAGCGAAATGTTCTTCACACACAATGTCACGGTCTTCTCTAAACTTTGAAACAACTTTTCTTCCTTATTAAATGTTTGATCTTTCACCTAAAATAGATGTTTGTGCTGTTATTTTGGCAGCCTAAAAGAGCCTGGCTAATGAAAGAAATGTCCAGAGAGCTGCTGGAAAATTGCAAACCTTCCTTTTGAAAAGAGAACAGATTGACCTCTAATACTCCCAAAATCCAGTTTTAATCCAAGAAAAGCCAAAGTCACAGAGTAACAAGACAGAGAATTTAATATTTAACCCTTGTGGAAGCAGCGATTTGCTTTATTACAAGCACACCTACGTGTGACAATACAACTCTTCTGTATATTGTTGCTCTGTTTGAGGAAGCAATGGTGAAAATTGTAAGATGTTTTTATGTCACGACTTGGTTTCCCTGGCTTCCCAGGGTGGGTGCTGGGGAGATTTCTCCCGGCGGGCTGTAGGTGGAGCTCTTATCTCTAGAGCAGCGCTAGCTCTTCCGCTGGAAACCTCAGCAGCTGGAAATAGGCTCGTACTGGAAATAGGCTCCTACTGGGAACAGGCTTGTACTACTGTTTCATGCTAGCTGAAAAAACCCTGAATATACGTTTATTTCTGCCTACCTTTTACTTGGGGAATTTGAGAAATCTCGTCTCCTTTTCAGTGGCCTTGCTGTAAGGGTCACCGTGTGTTTCAGAGATGTGAATTGGGAAGTTTCTTAGGCTAATTAAGCAGGAGAGAGTGATGAATCTTTGTATCTTGATTCTAAAATGATTCTCTAATGTTTTAAGCTTAATTAAAAAACAAGAACAAAAAAAATAAAAACCAGAAGCTTCTAAAGAAAACAAAAATCACATCTCCTCTTGATCAAATTCAATTCCCTGCTTTCCTCTGATTTTATAGCCTTACTGTTGTCCATTCTGATTACAAAAATTTCCACTATACAAACAAATTAATAGAAATAATAAATGTGGGTAATTTGCATCAGAGAAAGGGGGAAACTATTGATAAAAAACAAAACAGGAAAAAACAGCACATATCCTGTAAAGTCACACTTAGAAAGGAAAGTGATCTTGTATAATCAGCCATCTCATGCAGTGAGGTGCACTGGATATAATTTTCAAGGTCTGATGTAATTATTTTTCTTTGAGATTTAGATTTAAGCTTTCCTGAAAATGTTTTCCCTGCTAGGTTTTGAATTACAACCTTGAAATTGTGAAGGAGAATTTTATTGTTGTCCACCCAACACCCATTGGACTTATCACAGCCTCTGGTAGTTTTGATGGTTCCTGGTCCTTACATATATAGAGGCATGGCCTTTCATAATCAGAAGTACTGCTCATCTTCCTTGGTATATTCAGAACCTGAATGTTATGATGCAGAGCAAGATGGACTGAACGTGTTTTCAGCATCAACAGTAAATATTGCCAGTCTATTTGCAAAAAGCTGATCTCAGGCTAAGTTTCACAAAACTACTGGTTACTTCCTCTCTGCTGAAGATCAGAAATTTACACTCTTAGGAGAAGATGGAGAATGCATTACGTTATTTTCTACTTCAATCACAAAGATCCTTACTGTCTTCTATGACAGTCAGAAAATGACTTTATAAATGATGCAGAAAAAAAGCAATACCACAAACTCCATTTCCAACATGTTTTTAAAAATGCCTGGTGCAAAATCAGAACTGAAGCTGTCAATGCAAATCTGCAGTTGGATAAGTACCTGAGGTTCTCCTCCCATCAGTATTTTCAGATGGCTGGTGACCCTCTTGGATTTCTTGCTAATGGAGTGGATATTCAGTCGGGAAAACTTTTCTGTAAAGGTTTCATCATCATTCCTCTTATACTTCAGCACTGCAGACAGAGAATTTCATGACACTCATAATCCCTATTTGCAGGGCTTTTCACAGGGACAGGCACACAAATATGAAACCATTTGAGAGCAGACACTTTGATGTCATTTGCTGTAATCTTGTGAAAATACTTGAGATTATGAAAACCCTGTATCAATGCTAGCAGCTGGAAGAGTGAAGTTAGGGCTTCAATGTGTTAAGTCTGTCAAAAAAATTCTATCACTGCATCTTAATTATTATTGGTGTTTGCAACTTCATTATAGACAATGAACATGGATATAGCATGAATTCTTTCATAATTTTCATATTTTCTGGAGCTAACAGTCAGATAAGATAGCTGTCTGAGGATAAGTGACATCAAGGCATGTGTTACCTTCTTGAAACCCAGAGTATTACACAACTTGGGTAGCACCAGCCCAAACGGTTAAAGTGATATGACTGGAATTGAAACCTCTCTTTGTAATTGCCAGCCCAAACCTACAAAGACAGAAGAATTTACTGTACCTTTTTCTTACCTAAATCTTTCCTCCTTTTAAGTTCATTGATGTTCATATTGATGTTTTTCATAGCAAAAAGGGCACATTGTAGCTCCTTATGGTCAGGGTGAGAAGCAGGAGTTGAATTCAAGAGTTCACTGAGTAACAAGGGATATTTCATCACCCGTTGCACTGGTTTGATCATCAGGGATCCCATGTCCATTAGATTTGACTTTCCTCTATAATTTTTACCAAAAAAATTTTTACAAAAAAGATTGTCACATTAGGAGAAACTCCTTGAAGGCAAAAACTTATTATTTCTGTCTAGTCATTGAAGCTGCTGCCTTTTATATCCTTCAGTTGAGCTTTCAACTACAGAAAGTATTAAAAGCAGAGCAGTGCTTTGCACTGAGTCATAGAAGTGCAATTACCACTTAAGTCAAAAAATAAGATGCATCTGTCAGGGAACACGGGCTCTCATAAACGAAACCCTCCTCTCATCCCCTCAATGAGAAATACACACCAGGTCTGAGTTTTCTGTATGTTCAGCAATCTGTCACACTATTGCTTAGATATTATCTCTGAAACAGTCCCACTCAGTCTGACGCTGTGTGTGGTACAGTTTACACACCACAACACCCAGGAAAGGAGACGTAGGTGAAAGAACAAATAACAGGAAATTTGAGAAATGGGTGTGAGTGGGGCTATTGCATCCTGCTCTGGCCCCTCAGGCTTAAAATCACAACATCTCCCTGCTGCAAGTAAGTGGGATGCCCGTTCACAGCTGCATCTTCTCTCACAACATCTCCCAACTTGCCACAGTGACCCTTAAGGTTTAATGTCTTTTGTATGTGGTTTTTCTTTGCTGGCTGCCAGTAGGTTATTTCTGACATGGCCTGAGCTTCTAAAGGGTACCAGATCTGGCCTGGGGAAATGCTGAACATGCAGGACATTCACCCAGGCTTGATCCAACCTGCTGGAAGTCACCTTATACAAAGCCAAAGCAAGCAGCTGCCTGGGATGGCAGAAGGATGAGGCTAGGAAAGTCACAGCTTCCAGCATGGGCACAGGGACACTCTGCAGATCCAGGCTCAATCCCTGCTGGCTGAGCAGGGGCAGCAGAGCAGCTTCCCTGGGCAACTAAAAGTGGCTCAGGCCATCAGGGCCACCCAAGCTCTCTGGCCCAAATGCAAGGGAGAAAACAGGGGAGAGTAGGACCTAGCTACACGTGCCTTCATTACCTTCCATGTGGCTGGTAGAAACATGAGGTCTTCTCAATGTAGGTAACACCAGGTGGTCAAGCTTTAGGGCCAGAGCCAGGCATTACCCCAGCAGCAGGACGGACAGGTTCATTGTCTCTCCTCATTACACTCCTGAGCAAACCAGGCAACACTCTAGCACTAGTGCTGGTATGACCTACCTGTGACTCACAGACCTCGCCTTTGAAACAGAGTGTGACCTGTGGGTAACAGTGTGAAGGGCGGTTAAGCAGAGCAAGCTGCCCATTTGCATGCCTGAAAGGGCTGCTTTGGGGGGGAAAATGTTGTTTGATGTTAACTATGCAAGAGTTAAGTAGGTGAAGAAGGATTTCTGCATATGGAAAGATTTAATAACACAATGTAGAAGGAAAGTACAAAAACCAGGGGACAGCCACTTGGTTTTACAGGCTCTCATCTATTGTTTTGTGCAGCATGAGGAGTACAAGAAAAAAAAAAGCTTTCATTCCCACTTTTATATGTATAAAAAGTACAAGAGCCAATCCTTACTGCTGACTAATTAACTAATAATTTGAATGCCTTTGAGAAGAGACATCTGCATATTTAAACCATCTTTCTCACACAGGCATTATCTGTAAAAGAGTTCTGCATGAAAAAAATTAACAGTAGATGCCTTTGCAGGCTTCTTGATGTACCAAAACCTTCTCATCATTTTAATCCCGCTCATTTTCCCCGTATCCTACATTAAATATAGAGAGCTATTTTCCCTTCTTTCAGCTTCTGGCAGCAATAATGAAAAAAAAAATCTTAAATTGTTATTGTTTTCTCTGAAAAACCCCATGACTGCAAATCTATAAAAACTGCCTCATGAATGAAAAAATCTTCAAGTGTCTTCTCTTTATATAGTTGTGCTTTGGACAGCTGCCCAAGTGATAAACACCCTTCTGTTCACATATCTGCATGACACAGTCTTGCAATATGGTCTAAGAGATAGTAGGTTTATTATAAGATAATGACTCCCTGGGGCACTAAATGCCACAAAGTTCAACTCATCTATTTCTTCCCAGCAAGATTAGCTGGCGATAGCCACTCTTCATGGACAAGTCCCGTTTGCAATGGGAATGTGCCCCATTAGGATGCTCTTGGTCTCTGTGCAGGATATGGCTTTGCCACACAACCAGAACAGATGAGTAATGGCTTGTGACAACTATTGTGTAGAAAACTAAGTTGATAATTCATCTGGAATGCTACTTCAGCTTCTCCTCCCACGTTATTGTGAATTTAGAAAGTATTCTAGGTCATATGTAGTTGTCCTAATCTCATCGCAAATTAAATGCAATAAATGCAGCTGACTTAACTGCAGAGAGCTTCACAGCATACCCTTTCTCACTCCTCCTGACAAAACAAAGTCACAAATACGGAAAGATTTAAAAAACACATGGTGGTGAGCTATGTAAAGACAGATGACTCAATATTTAGTTTCATTTGCTCTTATTACCCAGCAAGTAGGTCCAGTGGCAAACACAACAGCCAGTACAGTGCAGCAGGGCTGAGGCCAGTGTCATATTCAGCTTGGCAGGTTGGAAATGTTTTGTGGGCATCACAGGCTGCACTGCGACTTACAGTCTCAGGCTTCGTGGTTTACCATGCACGAGTTTGTTTTAGTACAAGACATGTATTGCACCATAAGACTCTCATGCAAACCCAGGGAATTCGCTGAGGCTGCACAGTTGTTAAGCCAAGCAGAATTTAACCTACTGAGCTGCTAGCAAAGGGCAGCACTGTCTGGTATTTATGTAATTGTTTTCATGATCATGCTTGAATGAAAAGCAATCTGGGAGCAGCAACATCACAGACTGTTTGGGGTGAGTTACCCTGTATTTTTCCAGTTCAATATTAACCAGATTTTTGGGCGCACTCCTGCCCAAGGGCTGCTGAGACTCTGCAACCTGTAAGCTGAGTTGCAGGTGATGCCATTTCTGAGTGACCTGCTGGTCAGGGGGGAAAACAAACGCCACCACACTGTGAGGTAGCCAAGCTCAGGGAGGGTCCTGCAGCTAAACCTGGCTCATTGCACTCTGCACAGCTTTGTAAGAGCCAGTTTAAATGCAGAAAGTGAGTTGCATTGTACACTCCACTGGAAACTGGAGGGGTAAGCTAGGCATTTATTTCTGATAGGGTTACACAAGGCAGAGCAGCCAGTATGGTGCTATTTCTGCGTGAGTTGCTGTCTCAGATTATCTTATTGTGAATCTCTGGATATTTTGTTCCTCTTGGAGCCCCGCTGCTTGTGACACAGCAGTATACAATAACGTCCCTCACCAAAAAAAATGCAGGAAAACTATTTGCTGTCATAGACTAAAGCTTGAAAACCCCAACTGTAGAATTTCAACATGCAAATCCTTCAAAGTGTATTTTACACTGATCTTATTTATGTGACATGATTGACTGATTAACAAATTCTCTGACTTTACAGATGTTCCTCTCCTACCAATATAGAGCACACTTGCTCTTTTCTCTCTTAACATTTCTGCCTGGGGTTGTAAACATTTTCTTCAGTTCAGTTAACCCCTCCTCTGACCTCCCTGCAGGTAACTTCAGGAGATGCTGCATTTCAATTATCCCAACCTGCTGGATGTCCAGAAACTGCAGCTGTGATAAACTCTCCTCTATAGCTTTTCAAAGATGTCACATTTGGCACAGAAGTCCCTTAACCACAAGTTATCAGTGGCTGGGTGAGTATTCTGGCAAAGTGTTGCAATGAGTTTGTTATCTATCTTCTGATGCTCTTCCAGCCACTGTCAGAGGAATATCCTAAAGTGGAGTTCTCATATAGGGCTACCAAAGGGGTTGTCACCTTAGAAAAAGCTTTACCTGTGAACCTAATGTGTCTTGTAGCAGGTCTACAGAGGCCTATGCAAAATGATTTCAGAGTGTCTGAATTTCAAAGACTGACACTATGTTGTTGACAAGTGCTCTTGAAGATCTCAGAGCTCTCTAAGCACATATGTAAGACAGTGAGGTGATAATAAAGGGCTCCAAATGAATTGGCAACCAAACTAAGTAGCTTCATAAGCCACAAGTTTAGAAAAGATACTGCAAAGCTAGTGCAGTGGTAATTACAAAACTAGACAGGCTTAGGGAAATTAAAACTGAGCGTATCACATATGTCTTGGAAAAATCTGTGGATTGTACTAACACAAAAGGCTTGTGTTCTTAAAATTTCCACATGTACAGTTTTAAGCATATTGAAGATAAACTAAAGATATTTTAAAGATTATTTTGCATGTAAGAAAGGCATAGTACTTACTCTTCTTCATATATCTTTCTGCAAAAGAGAAGAAAACAAAACATATATTAGCTTCAGCCTAAAAGGATTTATACAGATCAGGGGCCAGATTCTCAGATAAACTTCAGTGACACAGAGCAGCTGTAACTGGCTAGTTAAATTAGGTTTATGTCTGGTATGTGTCAGCAGAACTGTACAAAACAGCTAGAGGGTACCACTGAATCTGGCCCTGTATCTTTTTGAAAGGACAGCCCCGGATGAGAAAGAATTGTCAGAAACCTGGCTTTGGCTATGAAACCCAGCCTTATCCTAACACTGTTAGAGAAGGAAGTTAGGGTCATTGTGCAAACAATAGTAAGTAACATCAAGCCCTAACCACAAAAAGTAAAATTAAACATGTCGTTCTTACATTTTACATATATTCCTGTCTACTCTCTTTAAATAGAAATGTATTTCTAAATAAGAAAGAATGTATTTTAGGCTTTTAGGATATAGAATCAATGAAGCTGTTAGGCTTTTTGTAGGCTACACATCAACTGAAGCCTCTGCAGAGTAGGATGGTGTTGATACATAAACTGAAAGTAGCAGGGACCTACAACTGTAGTTTTGAAGCATGCAAATGGACACATAGAGTATTTTCCTTATGGTATGAATTCACTCAAATGCAAGGGGACCAAAACATCATTTCATCTTCACATTAGGCTTTCCTGACATCACTTTGTCAGCCACTGCTTTTTGACTGCCTGCACTATTATCTCCTTGCCCACCTAACTGGGTATCTGGAAGCAGATGCTTTGATTGCTTCTGCACTGTCAGGTCTTTGTGTGCATGTGTGCTTATGAGATCCCTCTGCCCCTGTTATAGTTGACCAAGCTACTTGAGACTGAAAGCAGAGCAGGTAGTTGCCAGCATCCTTTAATTTTTACCAGCTGCATTTCTTTGCTAGCAAACAACATCCCCAGTTTACATAATCACTCCTGAAACATAGGACTCTACGGCATTTGGATTTGCACGTCTCCAAAGCAGGCACCTACATTTCAGGATGGAATTTCTCTTCAGTCAATAGGAGGAATAGGAATCTCAGCATGGCTAATCAAATCTGATTTGTTTTGTACAGATCTGCAGAGTGCCACTCTCAATTTGCTCCTGATATAGAAGTTGTTTTTCACATGGCAGATATTACTCAAAGGAGGAACAAAAGCCCCTGGTAAAGTTAGCCCATTCTAATTTTTAAAAAATGTAACAGTATTCTTTTCAAGGAAAAAAAATATTTAAGAAGTAAACATTTTTCAAGAACAGTCATCACCAGCCCCTGTGTTTACTGTGTCTCACAATGGAAAACAGCCTATAAAGTATTTGTTAAAAATGCTGCATAATTTTCTTTCTAAGGCAAGTAATCTCTAAGCAGTAGTAACAGGTTTAGGTGACCATAGCTCTGCATTTGAGTGTGCTCTTTCAGGTCTTAATGTTTGAATTGGCTGCAACCTCTAGGCACTGGGAAACAGCATAGCATACATGCACCAGTGCTTTTTTTGTTGGTTTGTTTAAAGGCTAATCAGGAAAGAACACGACAAAACAAAGCTTCATTGTCAGGAGGTCTTTGTACCTTTCTGCTAGCAAAGGCTACAATGGCTCAGCACAAAATATCCTTTCTCTTCATATATCCCAGCTGTGATGTTGGAACAGGAGCTCCTCTTGCTGGCTCTGGAATTAAAGCGGCAGCATCCATCCTAGCCTACACATGGATGTTATCTTTATTTCCTTCCATGTCCCCTTGCCTTAGCAGCAGAGATGAGTGAATGACAGTAGCAGCTTCTCTCGATTAGCCAGGAAAGAATATTGTAGGCATCAGCAACAAAACATCCCTTAGGGGAGATACCTGGCCATCCATTAGCCTGAAAGACTGAGTTTATATGAAAATCTGTTTCTTTCAACTTCCAAGGTAGCTAAAGCCTAAGTACCCTGCACATATACTTTGTTATGTATTGAATAACTGGTTATGTTGCACGAAGTAAGCCTTAGTTTCAACATAACCTGTCTTCAAAGTGAACATTTCTCTTTTAATGTTGTTAATATTTTCCATACTTCCCATCTCCTAAATCTTAATACATTTCTGCAGATCCATCGCTAACTGGGACATGGTTGAAATATCTGTTGCTAGAAGTACACTCCATTATTTTTTATAGCTTCACGTCTCTCCTACAAGAGAGCATAGGCTGGAGCTGGAAATTGACCTTTGATCTGAAAGACTGTGGTGTGTTCCTTCCTGACAGCTCCATGTGACACTTTTGGGAAAGTGATGGGGCAAGGGGATTTATGAGTGGAAAGAGAAGCACTCTAGATGGAGTGAATAAGCTGCAGTATCCCCAGTTCTTGACACATTTTCCCAAGGAGCTGGTGCTGGAGGTGATGGAACAAAGCAGCTTCCACTGGCAGCTTGCTCCAATGCTGATCGCTTTCAAATACCCCCATCATGAGGGGTCTAGCACCACACAGCTCCTCTAGATCCCTGGGGCCTTGCAACAGGAGCCCGGAAACACCAGTGCATGTGAATAGCACCATTATAGGCTATTTTAATTCAAGCAATAGAATTGCTGAAGATGGGGGCAGCATGTTTCCTAGGAGCTGGGCAAGGTGTTCCAAGTAGCCCATGATATGATTCAGCATTTTTTTTGCCAGTATGGGGCACTGGAGCTAAGGGAAGATCAACCTTTCTTGAGCTATTTTTGGCCATCTTAGAGAAAAAGAAATCTAATCATGACCCCTGGCTTGTCATATTTTCATGAAAGCAGCATAAGCCAGAGCTCCCAGTAAGCCTCAAAAAACTCTGGATTTACAGGGGACCTTTCATCTACATCCATTTAAAATGCTCCCTGCCAGGCAACTGACTATGGATGGAAATCATCATTTGAAAAGATCTTACTTTAAGGACTGTACACAGTGTCTTAAATGCTGCTTCAGTTCTTCATCCTTTTCATAGGACTCCAGCATGATGTGTGCATCATCGTGGCGATAGCAGTAGATTTTATATGCGTCTTCTAGTGGGCCTTTAATCTGCAAGAACACTTCCCCTGTTAAGGAGAAAAAGAAAGTGTGTCAAGCCAGACAACAGCATCTCAGAAGGAGTTTTATTATTCCACCACATTAGCAGTGAGCTAAAAAGGCTGGCTTTCACTTTACTTCCCTTAGAAACGATCTCGTATGTTTATGTGCATTATTTATTACATGTATTTCTCAGCTGCTCATCTTTGTCATAGCCAGGCACCATTATATCAGTGTTAATGCACAAAAATTCCCTTAGGAAAATGCATGAAATCTCTACACCCCACACTCCTTCATATACAGCCCCCTAATTAACCACCCCAGCTTAATGCCCCTTCAGTGGAAACCACCCAGGAGAGCTTAACTGTTAAGGGGAGACCATTTTTGTCATGGGCTGGCAGGAAGGATAAATGCTAGCCTGTTAATTTTCCTTTAGACTTTTTTTTTCAACTGAATATGAACTTAAATTGGTTATAACATGAATAATGACTCCATGTCCCATTAGCCATTTCACTTTTATCTGTTTTGCAAAATCCTGAAATAACAATTTTTATGGCCTAGAATAGAGATTTTCTTCACATGACAGAGGAACAACCTCCACTCCTCCCCTAATTAAATACAACAACCGTGGATTACAGCTATTTTTAGATAGTATTTAAGTTTATATACAGCTGAAAGAGGAAAACATTTCCATTTCCAGTCGTCTACACCACTACTTTTCCCTAAAAACAGGGAACATTTTAGAGGAGCTAAAGCAGTCATGTACCCATTTCCCATGTAATTCTGGTGTCTAATTCTCTCAGTGTAAAACTCCTGTGTCAGTTTCTGTGTATGTAAGAAATATTATCTGGGTGGAGACGGCATGCTTCATCTCTTCTGCTGAGATATTCGTTCAGTTCTTACACCCTTACACAGCAGCGCCCTGACCAGCATTCTTGGAAAGGTATAGTAGTAAACAACAGCAATGGTACAAACTCCTGAAAATCGCATCTATGTGGCAACCAGTCCAGTGTTTCATAAACATTTCTGTTGAGTAATAGCAATGATTATTAAATTTAAAAGCCTAACACCACATTAATAGGAAGCTCTCTATTCATTCACAGAGTGAGTGCCAGGCTGTCAGGCATCCTGCATGTTTTGTTCTGACCAGAGCGGACTGTTTCATAATACATTGCATTGAACTGCTCTGTCTCAAAGTGAAAAATGATTCAGTTACCACAGTAACACAGCTCTGGATTTTTTTCCCCTAGCAGCGAAGGTTAACTGGGCTGTCTAATGCATGTTGGTTTCAATGTGCAAATTAGGGAATAACAGTGACAGAGCTAAGATCACACAAATTCATTTTAGTTACTGTAAGGCCACAGTCTTAGAAAGGCACCAGCATCCTATAGTTAAATGCTCTTTAGCTGTCTGTTTTCTCTATCTTGTGCTTAATGCTAATGCTGATGGCTACCAACACACATTGCATCCTGACTTTCCCATGAACCCTCTATACAGGCTTTTACTAGCCAACAGTGTAAGGGGAAACCTTACTAAGCTTTTTCTTGATCCTGCTTTCTGGGCGCCTGATTCTCAGAGATGCTGAGCTCTCACAGTTTTCACTAACTTTAAGCGGAGCTCCAAGTACTTAGCACAGCCCATACTATGCTAAGCCCTCAAGTGAGGTTACGTTTTCAGTAGCAAAAATGCAAGCTGTAGAATTACAGCTCATTTCAGCATATACTAGAGGCTGGAAATTATTATTCTCTTCTCCAGAATGGAAGAGATGAGCAAGACCTGTTCACCGATATATTGTGCCACAATGACAGATACTTTTCACTGATGCTCAGTGATGACAAAAATCATGTGCTGATGGATTTCTTCAGCCGAAAGCCCTTCTTGGTTCTGAGCCATATGGATTGAATCAGACGGGCTTTGGGCATATCACTTTGGGAGCTTGCTTTATGGACCAAAACCACATTGTATTTGGGCACAGCTTTAAAAATATGGAGTCTTTTGTGCATTCTGACAGATGCAAATCTGCCTGATGCCTCTTCTTAAGTGTAGTGGTCATCAGTCTTGAAGAGAAAATTCTAGGAGAAAAGCTTGAGTGACAAAAAACAGTTTCTCCCTGTGGCTTTCAGTGGTGCTTCCTGTATGGACAGCAGTGGGAGAGGGTGAAATAGGAAGTCTAATAGTTAAAGCCAGGGTAATGTACAGTATCTGGAACAGAGAGGAGAAAAAATACAGGAGAGAATGAGACACGGTATTTTACCTCAGCAGCATTTTGCATCAGAAGACCAAGAACCACAAAAGGTTCACCTACATTAACATTTTAGCTCAGATTAGGAAAGGCATTTTAAAGCCAATCTCTCAGTAGTCCTCATCTCCCATGCCTTGACTGTGTGACGGAGCAGTCACAGACACACAAACTGGATCTCTTTGAGGATGGTAGTTACCAGAAGATGCTTTCTGAGGGCACATATTATACAGTCCAATCACAAAGGGCATCTCTTAATCTACATGAACAGGCTACAGCCTCTTGATGTGTAGTATGGATACCAGGTCCTTAGCACCAACTGTTTCACTCTACAAGTGTGCTCCTATTGGACATTGTCCATGTGGGCATAGCATAAGGTGTGGAGAACATAGACTAAAATGAGATGTGAATACGAGCACCCACATTGTTTTGGTTTCAAACCACTGAAATTAGCAGTTCTCAACCTCACCATGAATGGGTTGCCTTCCAAAGTAATATATTTCAATGTAAGATGTTTAAATACCATAGACATGATAGAATACGATCAGTGTGTTAAACAGATTCTCAGCCTGCTTCCTCTATAGACTGGCTTCAACAACTTTTACACCAATTATGAAGATCCTGAAGACAAAATTATCACCTTGCTGTCCTTTTAGAGGATGATAAACTTACTAACTTACTGCTTATAGTGATGCAATTATTCACCCTGCTTTTGTCTCAGCTTGTGGAAGAACATCTCACACCTTATTTGCCATCTTTTTCCCTGCCATAATTTAGTCAACTTTGTGATCCACAATCCCACACATTTTCATGTTTCTTTGTCTGATTCTGGAGAATAATAGATGGATGAAATTGTTTATCTTTACTTCTGGATGTGGTGGGGAACTAAAAGGATGATTCTCTTGCCTGTGAGAAGGGCACTTCCTGCTAGAATAGAACATTGCTTATTAAGGGTATGACTCATCATGATGCAACTCTATTGAAATACAGCCAAACACCACAGTCACATCAAACTACGTTGCCTTGAACCAGACTGAGACATGCTAGGATTAATACTTCTCACAAGCCTCATATGCTTTGATGTCATGTTTCTTAATAAAACGGCAACTGATAATTTTTTACCCCTTTATTTGTGAGAAGGGTAATTTCTATAACATGTTACCTGTGGTATGTGGTTAGTTTAGGGAAGAAAGAACCTCTCTAACCATTGAATCATGACTGGAAGCTTCTTAAACTAATCTGGCTGACTTTGCACTGAAGTAAACTAATAACTCCCACCTGATCCCTTAAGGTGGATCACCTACTACTAGTGCACTGAAAAAGCAGTTATGGGAGAGCTGATGAGCGGTAACTTCTTAGATCTCTCCAGTTGTGCCAGAATGCCAAGTGAACAGATCACAGTCTTAACAATCATGGCCTGACCTACAGAACATGTAACTGGTGTGACCTATCCAAGGGCAATCTATTTGCTGAAAATACACATGTTCCCTACAGACATTCCTGCACAGACTTCCACAAACTTTCTATCAGTTATAGCATTCTTGCCTTTACTGACCATGTCCCCGTTACGCCTTAACCATTTCTTACATTAATTGCATTGCCAGTAGGTACATGTTTAAAATGTCTTGGGGGCAGGAGGGTTGTGATGTGATTGTTATTCAAATAATTTTTAGTGCTTTTCTTGAATGGTATAATTATGTGTATGCAATATAAGAGTTGGTGTAAGTGAGCAGGGTTAGGTAGGCAATATCAAACTAGACGAAAAGGATATTATCAGTATATGGCATAACTTGGTGCTGCAGTTTTTATTCATGCTAAACTCATTCTCTCCTTCCTTCCTTCCCCTCATCATCCAGATAGATGGAAAAAGAGCATCATGATCATACGAGTACAGTAGAGCAACTGGACAGTTTCACACATTGTTTTTCCCGTGTCATTATGGACAGCTTGTAGCACATTAGCCTCTGGGAGTGGTACTGGTTAAGTCTGATGAGGGTAGAGGACAGGAAAGTGCTACGTTTAATCTTTCATGTAGCTTTGTAGAACTCAAGAGGACAGTAAACATACCGATTATTTGCATGGGTGGTTCCACATCTGTTGTGGCTCCTTCCAACAATGACAGCAGTTTGGCTGATACTTGATGGACAAATTCAATGTTGCTAAACAAGCCATCCACGTCAAAGCGAGCAATCTAGTAGAATAAAAATATTAAGCAGCTACTGACAATGTGTGTTACCAACCTTCTCTTGCTAGGCCCTGAGTGTTCAGCACCCCAGGAAGCACCACTTCTGCAAAACCTCATATAAACATCCTCCTTGTGATTAGTATAATATGGTTGATGTAGTTAACAAAGGGCACGTTATCAAGTGCTTCTAACCTTATTTTGAACTATTCCCAATCTGAAAGTGTTTACCTATGAAGGAGATAAACATTATCATCTGAATAATGAAAAGATTGTTATCTGACTTTAAAATGTTTGTATACTTTCCCACTGAGGAAAAGAATAGTTGACAGTAGGTTTGATTCCCTGATTACCAGTTGCTAACAGTGGCCACTACATAAACTGAGACCTTTGGTTCTGTGTCCCTGCTCATTCTAGAGCAAGTAAAAAATTTCCAGGACACATATATTTCATGCAGTAGTTGTTTATTTCCTTGCACAGCAGGGCAATAGTTAATATTCAGGGACAATTGGAGATAGATAGCCAGTGGTAATGTGCTAATACTGAGAACAAAGACAAGACTGATTTCAACATCCATATTGATACCCTCTGAACATATCTTCCCAGTAGAAACTAAATTGCTGACTTAGCAGCTTACTAGATGACAGGAGTATCAAATTGTATGCTATTGTAACAGAATTAGAAATACACTTTCAGTACTAATGCAGTTAATTTCTTTATAAGTATTATAGGGGCTAAAACATGTTTTATGCATTTGGAAATATGAAACAGATTCATTGCTAGGTCAATTTTCTAAATGCTATCCTTCTCTAAACACATTACTAACTTTCAATATGGTAGTTTATCTGAGAGTTAGCTTTAAAACCACGTAACATTCTTGAAAGCCTTTCAAAAATGCAGAGGTTATTAAATTAAGACAGTTATAATCTCTAAATTACTTTTTCTGTATATATCTATCACAAGACTTTGGACCTCCGCTCCCACACAATGCTTACACAGTATTTGGAACTATGCTGTGTGTGGACACTTACATTAGCACAGTGACAAAGGACAGAATTGAAATATATGTTTTCTCTTGGCTGGAAAAGAGCAAAGGAATACAGCATGCTTGTCAAAAATCTCAGTGAGTTCAACCAGAGAATACTCTTGCTCAGTGCTGTCCAGGTTGGGGAAGAACTCAAGTGGAGACTGCTTCTAAGCAAATAAACAAGTGAGAAGGAAAAAGTCAAGAACTCCTTAGTTATGCCAGCAGATGCCAGCTCTTCTGAAAATGAATTGGAACAAAGTCTGACAGAGGTTTAAGAAAGAAAAAATGTCCTGCAGAAGCTTGAACAGCACAGGCTTCAGCTGGCCACAGCTTTTCCCTAAGAGGCAGTGCCAGTGTCATCTAAAGACACTTTGACCCCTGCACCTGTATTTTATCACCAATTTTGTAAGGAACTCTACATACAGAACACTTAGTTTAAGGTCTGTTTAAAATTATTTTTATTCTGCATTAGCAGCAGATATCACTTGTGCAACCTTTGCGAGTGCTGTGTTGCAGGCCCCACAAATACGAATCTTTCTCTGGACAATCTCTTCTACTCTACCTGAGTAACAGGTACAAGGC
>VZRW01004833.1:0-14341 GCA_013398125.1 Aegotheles bennettii
AGGTCCCTTCCAACCCAAACAATATGATGACTCTAAGATGATGATCCAGAGAGCTATGGTTCCTCCCACTGCTGTTGCTAGGACCCTCAGTCACTCCCGTAGCTGACACCACAGGCCCCAGAGTGCCTACACCCCCCAGTCTGACTCCAGTAGCTGGGCACCAAATTTCACTCACACACACACAGGTCTCACTAGCAGCTGGCACCTGTTCCTTGCAGCATACATACACAGGGGACAGAGAGTAAGATTAAGCAGAGCGATAGTTAAGAAATTATTGTAAAAGAAAATATAAGAAGATAGGACAGACTGCAGTGATCAGGCGCAGGGCTCAGCCAGACAAGCGTACTGACCGATCCCGTTTTACCTGTGACTGGCCTGTTTTATCTCCCTTTCTGTCTGTCCCCCCTCTTTGTTTCCCCCTGCAAACCCCTTCATCGATTTGTATAGTTCTATCAATTCCCACATCCCTCCCAGTTTAGTGTCTGGGATCTCCCCTGGCTTAACATCTTATCAGTTGCAAAGTTCAGGTTGATCTTCCTGGAAGTGGTGCCTGTAGTTTAAATCCCTTCCTAAAACATTTTTTTCATGTTTTGTATGTTGTGTTAAATATTAAAAAGAAAGACATAGAGCCTCAGCTATCTGTAGCTAGCAAGGCTATTTCTGATACTGTCTATGACACCTTATGCCATGGTGACATCAAGTGTAATCACAGAACCATAGAATAGTTGAGTAGTTGAGGTTGGAAGAGATCTCTGGAGATTGTCTAGCCCAAACCCCTATCCAATCCCTGCTCAAAGCAGGATCAACCAGAGCAAGTTGCTCAGGAAATTGTCCGGTGAGGTTTTTACTATCTGTAAGGACTTAGACTCCACAACCTCTCTGGGCAACCTGATCCAGTGTTTGACCACCCTTAGAGTAAAAAAGATTTTTCTTAAGTTTAAACGGATTTTCCTATGCTTCAATTTGTGCCCATTCCCTCTTGTCCTGTCACTGGGCACCACTGAGAACAGTTTGGCTCCATCTTCAATACACCTTCCCATCAGGTATTTAGACACATTGATAAGATCCCCCCTGAGCCTTCCATTCTCCAGGCTAAACAATTCCAGCTCTCTCAGCATTTCCCCCTATGGGAGATGCTTCGGTCCCTTCAACACTGCAGTGGCCCTTTGCCGAACTTGCTACAGTATGTCCATGTCTTTCTTGTACCGGGGAGCCCAGAAATGAACACAGTACTCCAGGTGTGGCCTCACCAATGCTGAGTAGAGAGAAAAGATCACCTCTCTCAACCTCCTGTCAACACTGCAGCTCAGGATACCATTGGCCTCCTTTCCTGCAAGGGCACATTACTGGTTCACGTTCAGCTTGTTGTCTACCAGGACCCTCATGTCCTTCTCTGCAAAGCTGCTTTCCCACCAGTCAGCCCCTAGCCTGTACTGGTGCATCGTGTTATTCCTCACCAGGTCCAGGACTTGGCATTTCCCTTTTTTGGACTGCATGAGGTTCCTTTCTGCCCATTTCTCCAGACTGTCAAGCTCCCTCTGAATGGCACAACAGCCATCTGGTCTGTCAACGGCTCCTGTATCATCTGCAAACTTGCTGAGGGTGCACTCTGTCACATCATCCAGGTCATTAATGAAGTTGTTAAACAGCATTGGCCCAAGGATCAACCCCGGGGGACACCACTAGAGGCTGGCCTTCAGCTAGATTTTAGGCTTCTGACCTGGGCCTGGCAGTTCAGCCAGTTTTCAGTCCACCTCACTGTCCACTTATCTAACCTGTACTTTGTCAGTTTGTCTATGAGGATGCTGTGGGAGACAGTGTTGAAAGCCTTGCTGAAGTCAAGATAAACAGCATCTGCTGCTCTCCTCTCGTCCATCAAGCTAGTTTATAGAAGGCCGGCAGGTTGGCCAAGCATAATTTTCCCTTTGTAAATCCATGGTGACTACTCCAAATCACCCTGTGTCCTTTATGTGCCAGGAAATGGTTTCCATTATTATTTTCTCTGTCACCTTTCCAGGGATCAAAGTGAGGCTGACCAGCCTGTAGTTCCCTGGATCCTCTTTCTTGCCCATCTTGAAGATTGGAGTGTCATTTGCTTTCTTCCAGTCCCCAGGAGCCTCCCCTGGTCACCATAACCGTTCAAAGATAATTGAGAGTGGCCTCGTAATGACATCAGCTAGAGCTCCCTCAGTATCCATGAGTGCATCTCATCAGGTCCCATGGACTTGTGCATCTTTAATTTGTTTAAATGTTTCCCTAACTGGGCCCTCCTCTACTGAGGAGAATTCTTCCTTGCTGCAGACTTTCCCTCTGGTCTCAGAGGCCTGGGATCCCTGAAGTCAATCCTTATCAGTAAAGACTCAGGTGTAGAAGGCATTCAGTACCTTGCTCTTTCCCATGTCCTTTGTCATCAGGTTCTCTGCCCCATTCAGCAGCAGGCCCACATTTTCTCTGTTCTTCATTTTGCTGCTGATCGACCTGTAGAAACCCCTAATGTTGCCCTTCACATCCCTCACCAGTTTCAACTCGGGGGGGGGCTTTGGCTTTCCTAACCCCATCTCTGCACATTGGGACAGTGTCTCTGCATTCCTCCTAGGTCACTCGCCCCTTTTTCCAGCTCCTGTATGCTTCCTTTTAATGTTTGAGTTTAGTCGGGATCTCCTTGTTTGTCCATGGAGACCTGTCACCTCTGCTTGATTTCCTTCTCATTGCAATGGACCATTCTTGAGCTTGGAGGAGGTGATCCTTGAATATCAAACAGGTCTCCTAGACCCCCTCTGCTCTCCAGGACTGTCTCCCATGGGATTCTTCCAAGCAGGTCCCTGCACAGTCCAAAGTCTGCTCTCCTCAAGTTTGGAGTTGTGATCCTGCCGCTTGCTTTGTTTTCTCCTCTCAGTATTCTCAACTCCACCATCTCATGGTCAATGTAGCCCAGGCTTCCCCCCAACCTTCACACCACCAACCAGTTTGTAAGAATTGTAAGAAAAGCTTCTTTGTTTGCAAGAATTGCATCCAGCAAAGCGTCTCCCCTTCAGCCCTGTTTTGCTGATTACAAGCTCTCTCTTTTCCATAACCCTTTGCTTGCCAGCCCATTCCACTGCTCCCTCGCTTGATTATGGGTCGTCACCTCCCTCCCCTGTCATTTCTAGTTTAAAGTTCTCCACACCAGGTTGGCCAGCCCGTTGTTAAAGATGTTCCTGCCCCACTTGATCAGGTGGATCCCATCTCTCTCTAACAGTCTTCAATTCTTAAAGAAGGGTCCCCATGGTCATAAAATACAAACAATGATTGTCATTGCCAGCTGGGCAACCAACTGTTGACCCACAGGATCCTTTCATTCTTCCTCAAGCCCTTGCTTCTCACTAGAAAGATCAAGGAGAATGCTACCTGGGCCCCCGTGCCCTTTACCATTGCCTCCAGATGCCTGTAGACACACTTGATATGCTCCAGGTCTCCTCTGGCAGTATCGTTGGTGCCCACATGAAGATTCGCAAGGGGTAATAGTCCGAGGGTCAAACAAACCTTGGCAGTATCTCTACAGCATCCCGGATTCAACCCCCAGCAAGCAGTGAGCCTCCTAACACAGCAGGTCAGGTCGGCAGATGTGGGCCCCCATCCGCCTACATCATGGAGTCTCCCACTATTATCACTTGCCACTTCCTTTTGGTGCTGTTACATGGCTCAGGCTTAGCTAGCTCGGATGCTTCATTGGACAGAGTTCCCAGACCCTCATCTACTGTGAGGGTACGGAACCTGTTCTTTAGCTGGAGATATGCAGGGGGAGGAAGACCCTTCTTCCTGTTGCTAGAAGTCACAAGCTTCCAGCCTTCGCCATTTTCTAACCCAATAAGCACAGACCACCTGATCCTCCTTCAATACAGCTGAGGGTTCAGGATGCAGGGTCTTGAAAAAGATCTGATTGATCTCTTTCTCACCATCTCTGACACCGCGCAGTCTGCTGATTATCTTCCCGCACCTCCCTGGCAACACCGATCCTGTATCACTGCACACCTTCTGCAGGCACGGAAACTGAAACAAGATCTAAGTAAAATTTGGTCAGTTGAAATTTTTGTGAAAACTGTTTAGTGCCCACAAAACGAATGAAAAACCACTGTGTAGGAAAAAGCCAATTTTATTTGTTTAAAAAGAAGTCAAACACTCTATACTTGAGTCAGGAGTAAAGTTGATTATTATCTAATTATTCTAGCAAAAGACCAGAGCCACTGTGTATTACTGGCAATAGATCCTTTCCCCTGAGAATGGCCTTTTTCTCTCTTTACAGGTGACAGGATGGACAGTAACAAACTCGTTTGGGAGTTCCTATTCCAGGCAGAGAAGTAACGTTCAACATATTTTTCACATTGCATTTCTCAATTTCAGAAATTAGAAGTACCGTAAAGACTACAAAATATTGTTATTTGTGAAATTTATGTAGGAGAGAGATTTCAGATGAGAACCCAAGCTTTCTGAATGCTTTTACAAAACTAAGTGTTCTCCTTGTAACTTTTTTGTTGCACCATTTAATGTGCGTGTAGTAACACTTTACAAACTATCAGAATGAACTTAGACCATTTATTTTGCACCACATTGTTCTTAAGATTCTCTGGAAGATGTTTTTTGGCAATTTTGACGATAGCCAGATCAACTTGGAAGAATGTTTGGAGCATGTAAGTGCTTAGGCTTTTGGTAATGGCTGGGTATGTTAACCACTATTTACAGGACAGAGGACAACAACATTTTGTAATTTAATGTATCATTTTTCAGATCTCATTAGAAATTTTTGATCACTATACATCACTGTCCTCTAATAATATAGTGTTTAGCTTGAAAGAGGGAATATTATTTCTTTAGAATTTAGAATTCCTCTTTCTTCATAGCTAAATCAGGATGACACTGAGCTGCTTCTTTCCACACTTATTTTTTAAAACAGATCATCCTGTAATACAGTGGGGTGAAAAAGAGCTTATGTTAGGTGTTTTACATAGCATTTGTCCAGAAAAAAAAAAATAAGATGCCTTAAATATCTAAATATCGTTGGCACATTATTTATAGTATTCCTTATGCTTTGACTTTTTCTCATTCTGCAGGTAATAAATTAACATGAGTGAATGTTTAGTTAATTAGTAAATGCATACAAAAAATGTTTATGTAGAAGTATAAGTGGGTTAGATGATTGACAGTGCAAAAGAGCGTTTGTTCTTTGCCTGGAAACCTCAAGAAAGAAAGAGAAAAGACAAAAAAGCCTGTTCCATAGAGCTAATACAGAAGTTTTATAAATCCAAATTATATTTCAGATGAGCATTCACATTTGGGGACAGTTACATAAACTAGTTATCACTACAAATCTGAAGAACAGGATGCTGTGAAAAAATATTTCTTTTTTTTTTTTTTAAGCAAATTGGCTAACTTTGCTAGCAGAAGTTCTTAATTACAGGTTTCATCGATTACTCAAGTTGAAAAAAGGCATTTCTCATATTAGGTGACTTCCATTAACCATTAATTCTTACTCTACCAAACATGGTGTTTTGCCTCATAAACAAAATCCGGTCTTTACTTGGACTGTTTCTTCTTAGATGTAGTGAAAACAAAACAAAACAAAAAAACACATAAAGATAATACGATTTCCCTTTTCTAGTTTTTCTTCTTTATTACTGTAGCAGCGTTCATTCTCCACCACCAAGATCTCACAGCAGTAAGAGCAATCCTACCTTCTGTTATTTAAACACATTCCTATATATTGCTTATTGATACCGCCTTTGAACTCTGCACATTGCATTTTGTTCTTCAGAACTAAAATAAGCAGCATGTTGGCAATGGTTCAGGGTATTTCAATCTTACTTGAGGAAACTGCAGTATTGCAATAATTGCCATTTTCGGCAGGGTTTTGTTCTTTAAAAGCAAAAGCACTTAAGTAAAAATTGAAGGCTGAAAATTCATGATGGAAGTTTCAGGAGATAGGAAACAATTGTTGCAATTACTGATGTACCTGTAGGAATGCCAAAAAATTTTCACTGCTGATCATAATTTTCTTGAAAAGGTCTTAGGTGAAGAGGTCAGTTCTGCTTGTTAAATCAGAAACTAAATAATCATTACATAACATAAAATCAAAGAATAATTCTGATTGGAAGGGACCTCAGGAGGTCTCTAGTCCAACCTCCTGCTCAAAGCATGGTCAATGCTTAATTCAGACCACTTTGCTCAGGGCTTTACCCATTCAGGTCTTGAAAACATCTAAGGAAGGAAACTACACAAACCTCTCGGGGCAACCAGTTGCGCTGCTTAACTGTCCTCCTGGGTTGCTTGCGCCAGGGCTTTGTTGTCCCTCTAGCAGATATTGTGGTTGTTCAGGTCTCTCATGAGAACCAGAGCCTGTGAACATGAGGCTTATTCCAGTTGCCTGAAGATGACCTGTATTGGCTTTACGTGGCAAGGTTTTGGTAGAGATGGGGGATTCAGGGATGAGAAGACACCGGAAGCTGCCTCCATGTCGGAAAGAGACAGCTTCAGCCGGCTCCAAGAGGGACCCACCACTGGCCAAAGTCTGAGACAATCTGACATTTGTGTCACCTCTGTGATAACATATTTAAGAAAGGGTAAAAGCTGCTGCACAACAGCAGCTGGGAGAGAGGAGTGAGAATATGTGAGAGAAACAACTCTGCAGACACCAAGGTCAGTAAAGAAGAAGGGGGGAGGAGGTGCTCCAGAGGCCAGAGCAGAGATTCCCCTGCAGCCCGTGGTGAAGATCATGGTGATGCAGGTTGTTCCCCTGCAGCCCATGGAGATCCATGGTGGAGCAGATATCCACACTGCGGCCCGTGGAGGACCTCACACCAAAGCAGGTGGGTGTGCCCTGAAGGAAGCTGCAGCCCGTGGAGAGGAGCCCACGCTGAAGCAGGTTTTCTGGCAGGATCTGTGACCCAGTGGGGAGACCCACACTGGAGCAGTCTGTTCTTGTAGGACTGCACCCCGTGGAAAGGACCCACGTTGGAAAAGGTCATGAAGGACTATCTCCCGTGGGTGGGACCCCACGCCGGAGCAGGGGAAGAGCATGAGGAGGAAGGAGAAGCAGAGACAAAGCATTATGAACTGACCACAACCCCCATTCCTTGTCCTCCTGCATCACTCAGAGGGAGGAGGTAGAAGAGTTGGGAGTGAAGTTAAGCCCGGGAAGAAGGGAGGGGTGGGGGGAAGGTGTTTTTAGATTTGTTCCTATTCCTCATTATCCTACTCTGTTTAATTTGCAATAAATTAAATTAATCTTCCCCAAGCCGAGTCTGTTTTGCCTGTGACAGTAATTGCTGAATAATCTCCCTGTCCTTATCTCAACCCACGAGCTTTTCATCGCATTTTTCTCCCCCGTTCTATTGAGAAGGGGTAGTGATAGAGCAGCTTGGTGGGCACCTGTCGGCCAGCCAAGGTCAACCCAACACAAGACTTCGTCTACTTCTTCCTTCAGGCAGTCTGTATCAGATACCCGCAACGTCACCCACGTTGATATGTCATCTAACCCGGACCCTTAAGCTCTCAACTGGCTTATCATACATCCCTAGACAAAGCTCCAGCTCCTCTTTCATATAGAGCGCCTTCTTGGCTTGTTTTCCCTAACGATTCTGTATCCATCCATTGCAGCACTCCAGTTTTATGAGCCATCCCACAATATCGCTGTGATCCCTGAGATCGTAGCCCTGCAGATGCTCACAGACATCTAATTCCTTCTATTTTTTCCCCACGTTGCGTGCATAAGGGTGCAGGCACTTCAGAGAGGCACCCAGTCATACCAATTTCCCAAAAAGGGCATGAAAGCTTTTCCATAATGCTGATCTCCTGACACTTTCTTAGTTATGTGTGTATGCTTGAAGTGGTCCGCTTTCAACCCGTTTTTGTTGATTATGAGGTCCCTCCCGTCTACCCCACATCCTTTGCTTGCCCATCCAGTCTATGACTTCCTCACTTGACTGTTGGTCATCCCTTCCCCATCATTCCTAGTGTAAAGCTCTCCTTACCAGG
Organism: Aegotheles bennettii; assembly: GCA_013398125.1. Lineage (NCBI taxonomy): Eukaryota > Metazoa > Chordata > Aves > Caprimulgiformes > Aegothelidae > Aegotheles > Aegotheles bennettii. The sequence continues at coordinate 8,008 of VZRW01004833.1, forward strand.
TTGGCCAGCCTGTTGACAAAGCTGTTTGTGCCCCACTTGGTCATGTGGATCCTATCTCTCCCTAGCAGTCCTCTATCCTCAAAGAGGATCCCATGGTCATAGTGGCACAAAGTCTAGTTGGAGACCAGTAAATAGCGGTGTACCCCCAGGGTCAATACTGGGTCCAATACTGTTCAATGTCCTCATTAGTGAGTGATCTGGATGATGAGGCAGAGCGTACCCTCAGCAAGTTGGCTGATGACACAAAACTGGGAAGAGTAGCTCATACATCACAGGGTTGTGCTGTCATCCAAAGTGATCTTGACAAAGTGGAGAAATGAGCTGACAAGAACCTCATGCAGTTCAACAAGGGGAAGTGCAAAGTCCGGCCCCTGGGGAGGAACAACCTCATGCACCAGTACATGCTGGGGGGGCCACCTAGCTGGAAAGCAGCTTTTCAGAAAAGGACCTGGAGGTCCTGGTGGACACCAAGTTGAACATGAGCCAGCAGTGTGCCTCTGCTGCAAAGGCAGCTAATGATATCCTGGGCTGCATTAGACAAAGTATTGCCAGTAGGTCCAGGTAGGTCCCTTTATTCATCACCAGTTAAGTACTGTGTACCTGGAATCTTGTGTCCAGTTCTGGGCTCCCCAGTACAAGAAAGACTGGAGAGAGTCCAATGAAGGGCCATGAATTGGCACTGCTTAACTGTCCTCAAGGTGAAAAAATTTCTCCTATCGAGTCGGGACCTCTCTTTTTATCAGTTTATGCCCAGTGTCTCTCACCCTCCTGCCATGCATCATTGTGAAGAGTCTGACTCCGCTTTCTTGATACCTTGTAGGTATTGAAAGTCTGCTATTAGGTCCCCTCTAAACTTTCTCTTTTCCAGGCTGAACAAACCTAGTTCACTCAGCCTCTCCTCATAAGGTATGTGCTCCAGCTCCCTGACCATGTCAGTGGTCCTCTACTCCAGTTTATCAACATCCTTCTTGTATTGGGAGGGATCCAAATCTAGACTGGATAAGTCTTTGTGCCAATAAATGCAGTAGATCTCAATGCGGAATATTTAAATACCGAGGGTGCAAAAGGTTTCAAGAGAGGCACCTTGCCATCTTTTTCATTTTATTTTCATTTTTTAATGTTTAGGTGCCTTGACCCAAGCCATTCGCAATTTTGCAAAAAGCCTTGAGGGTTGGCTTTCCAGTGCCATGAACAATATTCCACAGAGAATGATACAAACCAAGGTAAACAAAGTTTACTGCCATTTTCTTCACTTTATGCAATTGTACACTAGATGTCATTTAAGATCTAAAAGTAGCAACATTTTAACTTTTATGCTAAATGTCATATTTAGGTTGAACTTCAAACATGAAACATGGGATTGGAAAAAACTTTGTTTTGTCAAAAAAAAAAAATTAATAGGAAAAACTGTATTTGTTCCATTATATGTGAACTGCAATATCTGAGGGCTCATTAATTAATACGGCAATGTTAAAATTAGAATAGACAAAACAGAAGACCTGTTGATAAGTACAATGTGTTAAGATAAATTAATTTCTTCATAGATTGCCACTGTAAGTGCCTTTGCCCAGACTTTGAGAAGATATACATCTCTTAATCATCTGGCTCAGGCAGCTCGGGCTGTGCTTCAGAACACTTCTCAGATCAACCAGATGCTCAGTGATCTCAACCGTGTTGATTTTGCCAATGTACAGGTAAACTGTGGCTTTAAAAACCAGACTTTTAACAAAAATGCTATTCCCCCCCCAAATTTTTTATTCTTATTGTTAGTTCTTATTATTCCATCAAGAAAGCAAAGTGAGAACATTTTGCTGATTTTTATATATGCAATGATTCAGTTGATACTTTCTTTAATTGCTTGCGTTTACATTTCCAACCTTTCCTAAGTAACTGGTTAGAACTAGTTTCCAGTTTATTATTTCTCATTAAGTTTAGAAAGAGGTTTCCCTTTTTCCTCTTTCTTCTCCTTAGAAGGAGCAATGTTTTTTTTCTCCTGTTGCTCAACTAACTGACGTGGCTCAGACAAACATTTTAACACATTTTATCTTAACAGAAGTTCACAAGTTCGGTAGCAACAGTTAAATTCTTTTTGCTTGTTGCAAAGACCTTTGAATAAATAAAATTTGACACAGATATATTGCATAATGGTGTGTAAGCTACCTCAGATTTAGTATGTGACCAAATATATGGTATATTAAATACTGTTCTGTAGTAAGATACAGGGTCTATGGATGTTGAGATGTTAACTTGGCATGTGATACCTAGAGTTTAAGAATATGGCCTATATTAAATTGACATTAGTTTTCTCTAAGTTCCATTTAACAGAAGTGTCCTTATTGGTCTTATTGAAACTTAAAAATGTAATATAATCACGTTTCATGATAATACTGTGAATTGCTCATTACTGTACACAGAGTGTGTTTGTCCAATTGTGTGCTATTTATATTACTCATGTTGCAGACTATGAATAAACACAACTTTTTTTGCCTATAAAACAAAGCTTTTTTTAAAGTGAGGTGATTAAAAATGTAACAGAAATTGTCTTAACTCCTTCAAAGCAATAGGAACCATGGTACTTTGTTTTATTGATTCCTCTTTATTTCTTACTCTCTCAACTTCCATTTGACTGCCTTTTTCACTCCTTGTTCCTGTGGTCCCAAGCCTGACAATTCCTGAAATTTCTACTAGAAAAAATATGAATGAGGGAAGTTGAAAATTTTTTCATGAAAATTAATATGGAACATTGCAATGTATTTGTGGTTTTTCCATTGTATTTTTGTGTATGTGTGCTTTATTTGATGCTCATTTTTATGCTTTGGGTTCCTTACTCTCATTTTCTTCCAACAAAATTGAAAGAGACATGAAAATAAAAATACTCCTTAGTTTGCCTAATAAGTGTATTTCATCCTTTTCATTTAGTTGTTCAATCTTTAAGAATAATTTACTTTTTGTGTTTTGCTTTCACATTTGCCACGTGTTATAACAGGAACAGGCTTCCTGGGTATGTCAGTGTGATGACAATATGGTTCAAAGACTAGAAACAGATTTCAAGATGACTCTTCAGCAGCAGAGCACTCTGGAGCAGTGGGCTGCCTGGCTTGATAATGTAATGATGCAAGCATTGAAACCGTACGAAGGAAGACCCAGCTTTCCTAAAGCAGCACGGCAATTTCTTTTAAAATGGTCTTTCTACAGGTAGTTCTTAATAGTCTTCTAAATTATTTTAGCCATTTTATTATTTGCTGAACTGAATGCTGTAATAATGTTGACAAAATTACTATCAGACAATAGTTCCCAAGAAATTAAGAAGCACACCCCAAAAAAAAAGATTAGTGTTGTTAACATTAAACACAGGGCAACTCAGCAGTGGATGAAATTATCTTTGTATATTATTTTAAAGGCCTTGTGCAAGTGTAATGAGGTTAGAATTTTATCCTGATTTGGAAAATGCTATGAAATATTTTTGATTGAATAGCTATACAATTTTAAAGCCAGTGTTCTTAATACTATTTATTAAAATAACATGGCTTCTATTTTTATTATGTAGGGAAAACAAAATATTTTTTAATGTGTAAAAAGAGTATCAAGACAAATATTCCATGTCATCTGCTACTGTATCAGTTATCATAGTAAAGCTAGGTTTTTTTGTCAAAATGGTACATTGTAGCATCTACTTTCTGAGGGTATCATATGGATGTTGTCATCCACAATCTGCATTTTCTATTATAAGGTATATACAAACTTATTTAAATTTTACAAGTTTAAAAAACATACCAATTAAAACCTTTGAACTAGGAATGTGAGGACACCAGACACAATATTTCAAAGGACTACTTTTAAATAATCTTAGTACAATTTTATTATTAATATTTTATTATTTACAATTTTAACAAAGAACTTCCTTCCACTAAGGTCAGTTTTTACATGTGCTCACATATTGGTAATTGTGCATATACCAAAACAAAACCCTTCCTGTCTTTTTGGAAATTTAGCTTCTAGTTGTGTAATGTCATCTCCAACCATGCTTTCAGAAAAATTTCTTTCTGAAGACACCATAAATCAGCTGTTTGTGGATAGTATTACTTTAAAAAATATTAATCTTGAAGTGCATATTCCATATGAATAAATTATTAAAGCATTGTGATAATCATTTATTTATTTTTCCCCCCCATATCTAAATAGCTCAATGGTGATTCGAGATTTAACCTTGCGCAGTGCTGCTAGCTTTGGCTCTTTTCATCTCATCCGCTTGCTTTATGATGAATACATGTTTTACTTAGTAGAACATCGTGTTGCTCAGGCAACAGGAGAGACACCTATTGCAGTTATGGGAGAGGTAAGATAATATGCAAGACAATGGATGGGTGGATTTTGTGATCAATTTGGATATGCATCTACAATTTTTTTAATGTTTACATGAAGCTACAGGATATTTTGTAATATAACTGTTGCAGATTGAGTTGCAAATACATTGGCATCTTCAAATTTGGGTTATATACCTTAATCCACATTTCCTTGGCTGATTGTTTTTCAGAGTACTAAAACCACAATGACTTCCAACACTGATTCTCTGCAAACAAGCTTGCTCAAAAAAAAAAAGATCAACCTACTAGGTAGAAACCTACTTTTTGAGTTCTGGAAAAACAAATAGCTTATATGAAAATAATAAAGACACAGAATAATAAAAAAATTGCTTTCAGGGATCCGTTTATATGTATTTACACATACTTAAAATTCCAACACAAATATTTACACAAATGAGTAGCCCCATTGACTTCAGAGGAGTGGCTCACATACAGAAGTTAGTTTTGCTTCAGTGGTACTGTTCACGTGTATTGGTTGTCCGTGGCAAGGCTTTGGGGGGGAAAGGAAAGGATGCAGGGTGGGGGCTGCAAGAGTGGCCTCTGTGAGAAGAGGTAAGGGACTACCCTGTGCTGGACACAGCCAGTTCTAGCCAGCTTGGCAACAGACCCACCACAGGCCAAAGTAGAGCCAATCAGCAAAGTTTTGGGTGCCTCTGTGAAAAAATATTTAAGAAAGGGCAGAAAACACCAGACAGGCACAGGAGGAGGGAATGAAAGAGGGTGAGAAATAGCAAAGGGAACACCAAGGTCAGACCAGTAGGACATGCTCCATGGTGGAGCAGATATTCCCTGCAGCCCGTAGAGAACCCGCGCTGGACCAGAGGAAAAGAGTAAGAAGAAAGGGGTGACAGATAAAAAAATCGTATGTACTGACCACAAGCCCCCCCCTGCACCACCCATTGCCTCACTGAAGGGATTGAGTGTAACTTGTGACAATAACACAGGGGGAAGAGAGGTGATTGGAGTGAAGTTGAGCCTGGGAAAGAAGGAACAAAGATGTTTTCCTTAAGTGTTTAAATGTTTTGTTCTTTTTTGATTTTGCTTCCCACTACTCAAATCAGTAATTAAATATTTATTTTAACTGGCAATAAATTGAGTTAAATTCCCCAAGTCGAGTCTGTTTTGCCCATGACAATAATTGGTAAGNAACTTGTGACAATAACACAGGGGGAAGAGAGGTGATTGGAGTGAAGTTGAGCCTGGGAAAGAAGGAACAAAGATGTTTTCCTTAAGTGTTTAAATGTTTTGTTCTTTTTTGATTTTGCTTCCCACTACTCAAATCAGTAATTAAATATTTATTTTAACTGGCAATAAATTGAGTTAAATTCCCCAAGTCGAGTCTGTTTTGCCCATGACAATAATTGGTAAGTGATCTCCCCGTCTTTATTTTCATCCATGAGCTTTCTCTCTTTTCTTTTCTTTTCTTTTCTTTTCTTTTCTTTTCTTTTCTTTTCTTTTCTTTTCTTTTCTTTTCTTTTCTTTTCTTCTCTTCTCTTCTCTTCTCTTCTCTTCTCTTCTCTTCTCTTCTCTTCTCTTCTCTTCCTCCATCCCTCTGGACAGGGGATGGGGAAGTAAGCAAACGAAGGGCTGGATGAGTGCTTGGCTGTTAACAAGGGCCGATCGACAACAACATGCATGAAATGAAAGTAGCACAGAAATATTTGCAGGATAGGGAAATGGCATATTTTCATGCCTATATTTCAATGTATTTTGTTTAAAGTAAACAGAGCAAAAGTCTCAATTCAGAACCACCGTGTCTTATATGTGTCCATGGTATTTGCAAACTGAAGTTTACCTCAGACCTCTTTTTTTCAGTAGCTCACCTAACCATTAATTTTGTGTGAGTTGCTTAAGAATTCACATTATCTTAGAAGCTATCGTCAAGGAATTTCTACTTTTAAAGTGATAGAAAATGGATAGATGTGGACATATGATAGATGGTCCACCAGACTGGCAAACTGGTAACAATG
>VZRW01004834.1:8549-19248 GCA_013398125.1 Aegotheles bennettii
TATCTTTGATAAAATCTCAACTGAAAGGGGCAAACTCGGTGTTCACAGCTGAAATGCACAGAACCCACCGGGAACCCCCGGGGGGCTGCAGCATCCTGCTGCTTTTTGTCATTTTTCTGTTGTTTTTTTTCACTAGACATTAAATTATAATCAGGTGGGGTGACAGGGGAGGGAAGGTCCTACCCGAGAGCAAAGTCCAGTGAGAGTTTTGGTAAAGCAACGCTCCGATGACTCAGAATGGGTCCTAGTTCAGAAAAAGCTCATTTTCTATACAAAATGACGATACAGAGAACGCGTACAGGTACAATACAAGGGTTAAATGTTAGTAGCTACCCACTAGAACAGAAATCCCATAGTAAAAAACGTCAGGGAAACGAAAATAAGTCAATTTTCTTAAGCCGTAAAGCTCTAGGAGAGACACTTTCCGATTCTTACCATAAAATCCGTATTTAAAGGAAAAAAAAAAAGATCAATTTGGTTAGAAGAAAGAAAGCAAGTTCTTTTAAACCAAGTTTCAGATCCCGATGGGCAAAAGAACTCGTGAGGCCGAGAGGTAGAGAGGTGTCGTGGTGACCACAATCTTCCATTGGTTCCAGGGCTTCGTCTGAGGTAATTAGCTGTGTGCCAAGTTGTATAAATGAGAGTATTGGCAAAAAAAAGAGCAACATTGACAAATTACACTAATGACCTCTTTCCTCTCATCAATAGGTCCTAAAACTTAATTGGACGCGTCTGAATTAACACTTCCAGGGTCTCCAGCGGGTGAAGTGATTGATGAAGGGGTGGTAGCATCCTGCCAGCTGCCATTAGCCTGCAGGGAGAAGAAATAAAGCCTTCATATTTAGGAGAAATACATCTTTAAGCAGCTGCTTGCAGACAACAAGGTCTTGCCTTCAACCTTCACAGTGCTTTTGGAAGGAGATACCCAGAGATTGGCTTCAGCAAAGCCCAGTCCGTGAATACCCCATAAAACCTCTCCCCCCACCCCAGATTTTGTGGTGTCACTGTTTCTCCTGGTTCCAAGAATTAACCCAAGCGCACAAATTTTCCACTGCTTTCCAGTGCACAAAGTTAAAATTTTAAATCAAGTCATCTTAGCAAAAGGAAAATGCATTAAATCACATCTTTTCCAGGTCGGAGATGTCAGGGGGAATATAAAGCCACCATTTATTCCCATTAACCCGTCTCGGGCAGGATTGCTTTCCCCAGTAACCATCTTACATCCATGCGCTGCGTCGTGTACAGAGGATTCCCCACGATCGCGTCGTATCTCCCCGCCTGGTGTATGACATGATGCAAGGAATCCATCTGGAACGAGATCCCAATGGTAAGGATACACAAATCAAGGGGAAAGAACGCAGCAGCACACCGTACGCATCCCCTGGACCAGGAATTGTCTAAATAAGGGGCAGCTTTTCCTGCAGGAAGAGTTTTCTTTGCTATTTTATTTCGTGCCATTAACAGCTATTTTATTATCCAGCAAAATTAGAGCTCAGTATCATGCCTGTCCCCTTCTAGGACAGAGGAGCAGATTCTATGCAGTTCAGATAGGTTCAGAATTTCAGCAGAAAGCTTAAAATTAATTTAACCAGAAACCCTAAGCACAATTCTGCTTGTATGGAATACAATTGACCCCAAAATAGCGATTTCTTAGTGTAAATTTAAAGGACAGAAGAATAGCAGTAGGTTAACTTGGGTATCAGTTAATTCTGCAAGAGAAAATTCTGGTTCCAAGAGAAAACACATATTTAAGCAGGTTTGGTTTTGACTCAATTGGAGAAATTTGACTCCACTCACTTCTTGCATCCCAGCCAGCGCTGGCCAGAGACAGAAAATTCCCTCCCTGTGTGGCATTGAGAGAATCTACGCTAAAAAAATAAACTGAGATTGTCTAATCCAACCCCGCTGCTCGGAGTGGGGTCAATGAGAGCAGGTTGGGTTCTGAGTATCCCTGAGGACAGAGACTCCACGGCCTCCCTGGGCAATAATGGGCAGAAAAATGGGCTTTGAACATTCCTCTTGCTGCTGAAAGTGTGTTTATTTGTTTTCTTCCTTACTGACCTGCGACTGCACATTGGCTCCCACTGGGGAGCTCTGGTAGGAAGTCAATGACTGCAAGTTTATAAACGAATCTCCGGAATTTGTCATCTTAAAAGAGCCAGAGGAAGCTGGAAAACAACAACAAACAAAAATAAATCCATGTTTTAATGAGAAATAAAACCCACCAAAAATGGTTCTTCAATGAGTATTATGCAAGATTAAAAGAAAAATAAACCTACAACCCTTTAAAACACCATGGTACTAATTGACAAGAAATAATTGAGAGACTTCCAAGCAGATGCTCACCTGAATTTGGTGTCGATGGAGAATTTGCCTGGTTGCCTTGGGCCACCACATTCGTTGCGTCCACTGCCGTTTTTGCAGCATAAATATTGGCCTCTTCTTGGAACTTCCCCATGTTTTTTTTGTATCGGATTCTTTTGTTACCAAACCAGTTGGAAACCTGGGGACACACAGGGCAAACCGTTATGTTTTCTGCTATATCTGGAAGCACAGGAGATGTTTTAAACCAGGCTTCAAGCAGAAAATACCGACTACTAAACCCTGCAGAATACCCAAAATCCCCTTTAAAGTGCTGGTGACTGAAGCCTGTTGCTGACTATGAGGGAAAAAAACCACCATTTGAGGAAAAAAAGCCCTTTAATTCCATATAAATCACCTCGTACCTGTGAAACTGTGATGCCACCTTTCTTTGCAAGCTCTTCTTTGGCCTCTTCACTGGGGTAAGGATTACTCAGATGCGAATAAAAATACTCATTCAGTACTTCTGTCGCCTGCTTGCTGAAGTTACGTCGTTTACGCCTACAAAAACACAAGTTATTCCCATTTAAATGGTGCTACAGAGTGGCTGGAGCGTGCTGTTGGCTTGGCTGCTCCTCTAAAATACACTTGGTTTCAAGAAGAATGTAAGAATTAAGGGGAATTGAGTAGATGTTAATGTCAAGGCTGGCATAACAGGTGGGAAATCCCTAATTTTTAAGCTAGATCGGCACTGGGAATGAGAGATTTGAGATTTGATGCAGCACCAAGCACCAAGAGACATCTGTTGTCACCAGACCACGTGTTCTACCTGGCATCAAGGAAGCGCGACCGCAGGATCATCACGGCCTCACACGTGCTCTGCTTCAGCTGCATCTGGATGGTGCTGAATTTGCCGTGGATTATGTTCACCATGCGCTCGATTTCTTTGGGCGAGATCGGTCTGGTTCGACTCTGCTCCCGGAGCAGGTTCATCACGTGGGTGGTGAACTCGCTGCAGGCCTGCAGAGACACACAAACAAGAAAACACCCTCAAATTCATTCCCCCAACAAGAATACACAGCAAAAAAAAACACTTTAGAGGAGTTTCCATGTTTCAGCTTTACTCTATTTACCCTTAAAAACCGGCAACAAATAAATGAGACATTTATTATCTGTATTTTGATGTCCAGTCCCTCTACTGTCACCCTACTCAACACGTTTCCACCTGAACGCCGACACCCTCGCCTTCACCTGAATCCATTCTACCTCCTGCTCCCTTCTCAAACATTCTACCTCCTGCTTCCTTCTCAAAGAAACCGACACCAAAAGGAACGAAGAAAATAAAAAGGGTTATTCGTAATTGAGATGATAAAAACTCTTCCATGCAGAAAGATCACCTGTTCATATTTCTCTAGCTCAGAGTGGTAAATCTGTCGGATCTGTGACAGCTTGGCCCTGTAGTCAGAGTGTTCAATGCTATTGTCATTTGGACAGCCACCTGATGTTGCTGCTACAGCCATCGGTCCTCCTCCTCTTCCTCTTTTCTCGGGCCCGGAGACACCCTCGGCCAGCAACATGTTATCTAGTCTCATTAGCTGAGCATCTGGGGGATCTTCTTCCTGAATACCACGAATACTTAACACTGGACAAACACAAAGAAGGAATCAAGAGATTATTTCCAAAACAGGGAAGAGCACCCGATTAATTCTGGCCAAGCATTTACCCCCCCCAGCCCCGTCAAGAGGTTTTAGTGGGTCTCCAGCTCGAGGGAAAAGAAATTGAGCCATGAGGCAACAGGGCAGAGCAAAGAGGACACAGCTGGGATGGAGAGACATCGAAACGGGGCGAGTTTCCAAATGCTGGAAGAATGGAAGTCTGAACAGCGCTGAATGCTAAAATCTATTTCAAATCTGTCAAATTCTATTTCAAATCTGTCAAGCTCTCTATCAAACTTTAAAATCTATTTAAACTCCCTTTCAATCCCATCGAACTCCCTTTCAATTCCATTTAAAATCCATCAAACTGTTTAAAATCTACCAAGCCCAAAGCAGCCCACCTCCTGCACACACCTTTGACTGAGTGAGCATTACAAGAAATGAAACAAAACACAGAGAAAACGGTGCTTTTTTAGTTGTTGATTGTTGTTGTTGTTTTTAAGAATCGCCAGTTATCCTGTTTTTTGCCAGGAGATGCAGCAGTGAGTTGGCCAGCAGCCATCTGCTCTGGGTCCTTTTGGGGAAGCTCCACTAAATATTTGGGCTGGAAAGCGTAAATCCAGCGGAACAGGGGTTTGGGTGTCACCTCCTTATCTGCGAGCACTTCTGCCAACCGCCTTCTTATGCACATTATGATGCATATCGGAGCACCTCGTGTTGAAGTCAAGCTTCCAGCTGCAGCTTAATTTTATGTCACTTGTCTAATTATGGTAATTAGACATTAGTTATCATCAATTACACAGGAGCTCATCTCGAGTTGACTGCTGAAGAGGGTGCATAAAGCACCTCTGAAGCTGGGGGGGAAGGCTTGGGTTGGGCTGGCTCTTAAAGTCACAAGAAACGAGAAAGGAGTTGGATGGAAGGATGAAAAGGAAATAAACTTATAGAGTTACATCAGGTTTACTCGAAGATACCTATTCAGTGAATCCATAATGGTTTTATTTCCAATTATTTCCAAGTTTACAAGCTGCAGTTGTTCAACAATGGACCTTCCAGAGCTGGGCACCTCAATGGGAGACCTGCTGGCTCGTGATACTTCGAGGAGAACGCTTCTCTAGCAAGCTCCCCCCTCTCAGAAGCCTCTTGGCCATCAAGTTTCTGTCCCCACAGTAGCCTGAGAATGTAAAACAACTCTATTGATGCTCGAGATGCTGAGAGACCACGGTGATGGACCACTTAAGGCGTCATCAGTGTTCCAAGCATGACTTAGGAAGTCCTTGGGTGATGGTAAAATCCTCCCTGTTTACAACCTCCATGCTGAAACCCCAAACCCCCCTGCACTCCAAACCTTCTCAATCCACCACTTTTATGGATGTTTAAGGAAAAAAAAGCCCACTGAATCCCTCCTGTCCCCTGTCCCGATGCAATCTCTTGCACTCCCTGGCTCACCACCTACCAGATACTCATCAAATATGCAAAATAATTACACTAAGCAGAATGAAATTCCCATCATTTCTAATTAATCTTTAATTAAAATGCATCGCAACCCAAGGTGCCAAAGCCTCACTCAGTATGCAAATGTAATCATTACAATATATTTACATCCCATTAATTAAAGATTTGCAGTTCTGTCATGAACTGCACGAGGTCCCTGGTACCAAAACAAGCAACTCACACTTGGACTTGCTTTCCTTCCCGGATCTTCCTCCTTGGAGCAAGCCATGTGGAAGAGCACCATGAATTCATCTACCGGGTAACAGAATATTGTTTAAAGTATCTTTTTAATATCAGCCCACCTAAAGCAACCACAAACTCCTGGAATACTCCTGAATTGTACCAAAACACCACATGGAAATACAGAGCCTGGGTCCCAAGCAGAAATTCACCTTCCTCGCCCCAAGGGGCCCGAACCCATCACGGTCTCTTCCTAGCATGGCATAATCATCTCTGAAGTGGAATATTCAGCACCAAAAGGCGGCATTGTTACCACTACAGATGTTCAGGTCTCATTTTGAAGTAGAATTGGGCTGTTTTTAAATTCATACAGCTTGAATCACATCTGAAGGGTGACCTAGCCAGCAAAAAACCCCAATTTCGGGGCATTTCTAAGGCAACAAATTAAGTCCCAGGTCCTCCTGCCATGGGTTTAACCCAGTTCTAGTTTCTCAGCAGCTTTCGGAGGACCAAGGAAACCCAACCAACTCCTCATCCAGAAGACAAAAGCTCCCTTTGTGTGAATTTCCACCAAAACATAGCAAAAGCAGCTTTAAAAGCCCGCAGTGCTTCAGGTGGACTCTGCTGGCATTTCTAAGGCAAGATCGAAGCAATTCAGTTAAAACAGCGGTCAGGCCGTTCCTCAACACCCCTTCCTCAACTCTCCCTTGAGACTGAAGTCTCTCCCAAATTTATTCTGCTCAAAATTCTCTTAAATATGAAATTGTGAGGGAAAATGGCAGCTCCTATGCAACGCACGGGCAAATCTGTGCCTATGGAATCCATCCGGGATCTGTACGGGTTCTCGATGGGATTCAGCACTGGGTAGAAATGAAAAACATCAATTTTGGGGTCCTACCCGTACGCCACTGCTTCTCTGGATGAGATGACTTTTCAAATAGCAACATGAGCTATGGGTGTGTGTTTGAGGGTTGAGGATAAAACGCCTGTTTTACCCAGAACTGGTTTAAAATGAATAAAAATTAAAAAATCATTGGGGTGAGAGGAACAAAATATTAAATGCGGCCAAATCTGTTTAAATGACAAAGAGTAATTCATTACAAAGAGTAATTTGTAATTAATTAACGTGGCTGGGGAGGGTTTCTGGGCACCTTTCAGCTGGCAGCCGGGAGCCAAGGCGCAGGGCTTATCCCAAGCTATTGTGAGCAACAAAGAGCAACGGAGAGATGGAGGGGGGAACAGAGCTGGGAAAGAATCTGCGTGGCTGGGTCACAAAGGAAGCCCCGAGCCTCGTGCTGCAGCACGTCCAGGCTTTTGTCCGCTCGAAGCCGTCACATCTGCTCCCTGTGATCTAAGTAAGGGGCAGACAGAGCCATCAGAGCCCTGCGAGAGCCACACGAACCCAGCACAGCCGAGCCCGTCCCTGCCGCAGCCTCAGTCAATGAGAGGCAAAAGGTGGCTTTTGGTGTAGGAAGGAGGAAAACAGATGGAAAAAGACCCTGATTGAGGAAAGCTCAGCACAAAGCACACCCAGGCAGTGTGTGTGCTCGCTGCCGCAGGGGTTTCTTCGTGGGAAGGCGATAAACGCGCCCCAACTCGCCAGAGATGGGAGGGTGGTGGTGGCAAAGGGGACAGACCCGGTGAGAAACACCACATGTTTGGGTATTTTAATTAAAAATAATGCCAGTGTAGGTTTAGGAGGTTAAACACCACCGTTTTAATTCTACAATTAAAGCAGTTATTCTCTAAAAAACACCCAAATTTGCTGTTTTTTCTAGGAATTAGGAGTTCAAACCACACTGCCCCGGTGTTCACTTACGAGTAAACACTGAGTAATTAAAAATGGAAATCCCTCTGCCCTCCCCCCCGCCCCCTCTTGTGCTTCTGCTCCTCGGAGGAGGCTGCATGACCCCCAGCCTCATTTCCTGACACTTCTGTGTTTTCCAGCACCCCTGAAGTGTTCCACCCGTCTCCTCCCTAATCCAGTTATTGGTCAACTCTGAACCCTTATGATGGCCACAATCACGACACAGACTCCTTAAAGGGAGAGGAAGGAAGGAGTTGAACAGCAGAGCAGGATTGCCACAAAAAAAACCCCCTCAACCTGCAATTCCTCACGCACAAAACACTGCGTTTTCTCCAAACCTACACAGGGACAGCACCAGAGGGAGCACATCCAGACCATTTCCAGCTTGCAGAAGACCATTAAGCCAAAAAATAAACAGCCTCAAGTTGTGGAATCCACCAGGGAAAAGCAGATGCTAGGGAGCGAAGGGGTTTGGGGTTTTTTTGGGAAGCTGAGGCTGGAAGAGGCACCAACGCACCTGTCTTCTCCTTGATCTCACAGAGCACGCTGAACAGCGCCGGCTTCATCCGGTGGCAGTTCAAGGCGTGTTTCCTGGGGTGGGAAAAAGAGGAGAATGAGTGAACACCAAGGAAAAGGCAGAAGATGCCAAGGCTTGGGGAACAGCACCAGGCTTGGGCCACCACGGGATGACACCAGGGGCTCAGGAGGGAACACATGAGGTCTGGTGACACATTTATGCACCACACTGAGCTGTCATTAGGAGCAAACTGTCATAAAAATACATCAAAATGACAAAATTCACAATTCTGCATCGCTTACAGGACCGTGAGCACCTGCAGGTGCGCCAAAAACAGGTTTTTACGTGGGGATAAAGAGTTCCCTCTGCAGCTGCTGCTCTGCCATAGAATCCAACGCTGGAGTCCGGTATCCAAAGGTATCCAAAAGGTAGGAAAAAAATTAGTTTTTAGAGCACGCAGCCCCTGAGCAGGAGGAGCAGCTCAGCAGGACACTCAGTGACCCAGGCAGCGAGCAGCCACCCACCCCACAAAGAGCTGGTTCTATCTCACAGCATTTTAGGACAATTTTTACTAATTTTGCCCTTTTTGAAGCTCTCTCAGCCTCTGCTCTTTTTCCTCACCGGGAAGAGCCAGCATTAAATGGCTCCGTGAGCACCCAGTCCATCCTAACACCCTCTCAAAACAGAGAATCACACCTTGGCTGAGCTGGGAACACACGTGGAATGTGGTGAGCATCACGGAACAGCAGAACTGGGGTCTCCCATGGAGGTTTCACCGAGCTGGGGCCAATCTTCAGGCACTGCCGAGCGCCCCGGTTTGTGGAACTCAGGGCAAGAAGGACCTGGCTGCGATGCACCCTTGGGGAAAGTCCCCTTTGCTCCTTGTGACCCTTGCACCATTCAAAAATGTTATTTAAATCAACTTAATAGCCAGGTTTTGATGGGGGTTTTTAATATTTAATGCTAATTTTGTGTTTAAATAGAAATCAGCCTTCCTTCTCACACGTTCTCCAGCACAAGCACTGGTGCCACCTCCTCCCCACCCCAAGCCCTGAGCAGGGGGGTGTCAGAACACAGGTTTTCAACCCAAAATCACGGCACTGAAGCCAACGGCCGTGTTCCCTTCGCCGGAGCCGGCGCAGACCCCAACAGCCACCGAGGAGGTTGGTGACACCGACCCCAGACAAACAGCCGGAGAACAAAGGAGGAGATGCCTGGTGGAGCCTATTGTCCTCGTCTGGTGAGGGAAAAATGGGGGGAGAGGGGAAGAAAATGAATCCCCAGCCTCCAGCCGGGTCTGAAACGCAGTGTTTAGGGGCAAGGCAGCGGAGAGGAGGCCCAGGGATAATTGGTAATTAACAGAGCCGCTAATAGGCATGAGGACGACGGCTACGGGTTCAACGGCAGCGTTGGAACCCGGCCTCAGTGGGTTCATCTCCCCTCAGTGAAAGTTTCCTCCCAACCTTCAGCTCGGGTTTTACAAACCCTCCTTGAGATGCTGGAGGAACCCTCTGCCACTTGCTAGGTGCTAAAACAACACCCAAAACCCACAAAGAAACCCCCAAAACGGAGCTGCCAACACCGTGGCACCAAGATGTGAGGAGTCCCAGGTCCTCCCGCCATGGGTTCAACCAAGTTCCACTTTCTCAGCAGCTTTTGGAGGACCAAGGAAACCCGACAACTCCTCGTCCAGAAGACAAAAGCTCCCTTTGTGTGAATTTCCACCAAAACACAGCAAAAGCAGCTTTAAAATGTAAAATCCCCCTGTGCTTCAGGTGGACTCTGCCGGCGTTTCTGAGGCAAGATTGAAGTAATTCAGTTAAAACAACGGCCAGGCTGTTCCTCAACGCCCGTTCCTCAACTCTCCCTGGAGACTGAAGTCCCTCCCAAATTGATTCTGCTCAAAATTCCCTTCAACACGAGGTTGTGAGGGAAAACGGCAGCTCCCTGGGCAAATCTGTGCCTATGGAATCCCTAGGGGATCTGTACGGGTTATCCACAGGATTCAGCACCGGGGAGAAGCCAAAAACATCAATTTTGGGGTCCTGCCCGTGCCCCACCATTGCGGCCTCTGCCAGGAGGGACCTTCCCCGGAAGAGCCGATTTTAACCCAAATTACAGCGTTTTCAGACCCGGTTTCTCCTGGTTCCCAGAACCCACCAGAGCCGTCGGGAAGCGGCACCGGTGCTGGGCACGGTGCCCGATGACCACAGGGGTGCCCCGGAGCGGCGAACTTTGGGTGGGGATCACAGAAACCGGCGAGTTTTGGTGGCGATGGGGGACGGCGCGCGGCACCCAACTGGGGGGTGAGGAAAGAGGCCAGAACCCCAATTTTGGGTGATTTTTATCACGTCTCCACCTCCTTCCAGAGCCGCTGTGCGGGGCTTCCCACCGCCGGGAGCCAAGGCTGTAATTATGGCTAATTACCCCACGCCAATCAGGCCCAGGCACTGTCGGGAGATGCCAAATTCCGCTCGATTCCAGGATTTTTCCCCGTGGAAGTGACCACGGACACCGAGGGATGAGCTGGGGGGGGGTGCAGCCCCCCGGGCCTCGCAGACCCCGGTTCCCCCGGTCCCACCGGGACAGCAGCTGGAGCAGCCCCCCCCGGCCCCCTCCGGCCCCTTGGGCCGGGCTGGAAGCGCCGAGACGCGGGGACACCGGGAACCGAACGGGAGAGCTTCTGCCTCTGGAGGGCGAAACCCCCTCCACCCCGGTACCAGCCGGAGCTGGGGCAGAGCTCGT
>VZRW01004835.1:0-14140 GCA_013398125.1 Aegotheles bennettii
TTCTGTGATTCTGTGATTAGGTTTTAAATTTATTTTTCAGAAAGATCAAAATAATCAATAAAATTAAATGTTAAATTAATTTTTAAATCAATTGGGGTAATATTCAACTTATCTGATGTTAACTGTCTAAATGCAAGTTATACAGTCTCAGCTAGTTATCTTGTCTCCTTGAGCTGTAGACACTTCTAAAAAGGATTCGTTCCTGGTAAGAAAAATATCAAACATAATAGGGTAGAAACTTTCTGAAGATGTTGACTTCTGTCTGCCAAGTGTAGAGGGAGCCCAAGTGATCAGGATTAGATCACATCACATTTTTTAGGGGGAAAAATAGTTCAACAATATCTCCCTTTGTCTTCTTATATATTCACAATAAAATTGATATTTTTGTATCATAAATTACATTTTAAGACTAATCCACAGTGACCTATCACAGGCTACTGATTGAAATCATATGTATGTTAGTATTATAATTAATTCCCTCATTTTTCAGATAAAGCATAATTGCACCAGAATCAGAGAATCAAAAGGACTAAAACCCCAAAATGAAATATATTTTTCTGGTGATAAATCCAAATGTCTTTCTTTCATGAGGAAACACTTATGTCACAGCCATTGTTTTCTCCATAAAGTACAATACACGTCTATTTTTTTCGTTTTGATTCATCAAAAACTTATGGCAGTGAGCAACATAACCAGTGATGACTGGTGTGGAGTGTGTGTTACAGGAACTGTGTTTTATTACAGAGAGTTTACAAAAGAATCTTTTTTGTTCAGGTAGCTACAACCTCTATGTTTTTAACTGTTTACTATCACATTTCTTCAAACAAAAAAGATTTTCTTATATAATTTTCTATTCTTTCATGTCCTTCTGCCTTTTTATGCTTTGCATCTTCATCTGCTGCTTTCTAATTGCTAGGGAAGGCAGACAAGATGCCCCATTGGGAACAGATGGCTTTCTGGAAATTTACCAACAAGGACTACTCCTGGAATAGATTTCATCTGCAGGCCCCACACAGAGGTAATATATGATACCTACAAATAGATAGTGCTCCAAAGGTTTAGGAAGGAAAAAAATATATCCTGCTGGAGTTCTTAAGCCTGTTATGACCACAACTTACCAAGAGAGTGGCAGGCATAAAAATGAATGCTACATATAGCATTCATTTTTTTAAGCTCATTTTCTTTACTTCCATCTCAGTTCCTATGACAGGGACAGCTATGCTTAAAATGAATTCTTTCTAAATGGCTGCATTTTACTTCTCAGTGGTGGAATTTATACGAGATTTGAAATCAGATATTATGTTATCCTATTTTACAAAAATGATGTTGGATGTAAGATAATATATGAAAAGAATGTTGAAGTCTTCATAGGACTGAGAATAAACTATATAGGAACAAATATCTTGGATTACAGTAAGTGTGAAGAATTGTCTTTGTCAATGTGAAGTCTTTCCCTTCTATGTTCTGCACCTTTACTTTCTTTCATCATAGACAGGAGAAATACTATCTGTTACATTTTATAAAATACGTATTTTTTTTTGTTTGGTTTTCCTCAATCTAAAATAAAATTGATGATAAGCATATTGTATATGGCTGTTCTGTGTGTCTGGAAAATATTATTCTGAGGTTATGGATGGGGCTATAAAACTTAGAGATCAGAGATATACTGTTTATGGTAAAAAAATACAAACTACAAATAGTAAAGTGACAACAGTACTCTGTATTCTCAGAATTCTAACCTCAGCCTTGAAATAAGGTGTGGTTTACTTATTATTCCTGTTCACAAAGCAAAACTAATATTAGGGAACTTAATTTTTCACTATTTATGAAACAAAAAAAATATTTTCTGTCTTTTTTGGCTATGGATAAGAGTTAGTGAAAAGGAGTACTAAAAATTCAAATACTAGAATGTAAGTACCAGAAAGAAAATATCAATGTTATTAATTTTATCATAGTTTTTAACAATTCAGACATGTTGGTGTTTTGAGGAGGAAAAATGGCTTGACTGTTTCTTGTCCAAGTGGGTTCACGATAGGATTACCAACTTTATGACCACTTTGGGGAACTTGAAGATGTTTCTTTTTATTAGAAAGAGAAACTGTATGGAACACTTGGAAACAAAATCACAGATTAGATATGCTAATGGTACAAGAAAAAAAAATACAGGAAGATGCCACCTTTTGATAGAGGTAAAAAGGTGAT
The DNA here is from genome assembly GCA_013398125.1 of Aegotheles bennettii. Lineage (NCBI taxonomy): Eukaryota > Metazoa > Chordata > Aves > Caprimulgiformes > Aegothelidae > Aegotheles > Aegotheles bennettii. Next base: position 2,203 of record VZRW01004835.1, read on the forward strand.
ATTTTCTTTCCTTAGGAGTATTCAGGAGAAATGGCAAACATGGAATAGTAAATATTAGTCAGAGTGTTTATATTAGCTTTACAATATAAATAGTGATTTATGCTATAAAGGGGAGTAACTATAGAAATCTCATGCAGGGAAAGGAATATTCTTCAATATTTGATGCAATGTTTGGACATTTTTACCTACGCACTATTTGATTAAAGCTCATTTTAGTTTAGAGATAAGTAGCTGTCAGTTAAGGGGGAATACACCAAGCTCTGCACGTAAGCCATATGCACAAATCCGTGCCATGGCTGGTGCTCTGGAAACAGTACAGGGGCCGACCTCCAGGTGAAAACTAGGAGACCTTGCTGCAGCTGAGATGGTTTGGTTTAGCTTGTGTCAGTTGCTAAAGTCCCCTAGGAGCTGTTAACACAGCCAAGCCAAGGCAGGCCTTTCTTGTCCACACCTTCTTTTCCTTGGTTACGTGTCATGGGCACAGGTGAATTTTTCTGAGAATGACATGATGCAGAGTGCAGGGGAGCAATGGACTCACAGTGATTGAATCAATAAAGACTATTACAGATGAGCCAGGTCCTGGGTGAATGCAGCTGTACAGTGCAATATTAGTGCTTCTCTCCTGCTTCAGGACTTGACATGACCACCACATTTTGGTCACACGAGCTTCTGGAGCAGAAGGAAAGTAGCAGAAGAGTATCTAGAAGCATGTGACAGTCAATGAACATATTTCCCTAAGCAGCCTTGCATCAAGCATTCTCCCATTGTGTAGCCAGAATACCCTGCCTTGGATCACATGCTATGGCATTTCTGTGTATGCCTATCACATGAAATAGTTCGTCATACAGCTGGAGGCCCATCATCTTTGTGAGATCTGATGCATGCGTCTTGCAAACCAGGGTTTCAGAAATTTGAAAAGACTTGTAATATCTTATCTTTCTTAAATTTGTTTAAGTAAACAGAAAAACATGCCAGCGAGGATTTATATGACCAAAGGTACATGTCTGGAGTGCATCCCATCCTTATGCAGATGATCCATAGAAATCAGATGAATTGCATTCAAAGAGTCACAAATGACTAGAAATTATGTTCATTAACTTTAGTCTGACTCTGAACTGTGCCACGGTATTATCATTGTTATTTACATTCTTCTACCATGTACATGATGTCATCCCATTGCATGTGTACAAGTAGAGTCTTTGCAATCTTAGAATAAGTTAATGGATACTACAGTGCATAACTGAGAAGAAAAGAAAGGAACTCCCAGTTAGGTCTGGTCACTATGAGCTATGTAGAGCCATTACAGATCACCAGCAGCTTTTACACAGCCAAGACTCATGCTGCAGAAATGAGGTGAGGGCTTGAGGGAAGATGTTGAAGTGTTTTTGAAAACATGCTGGGAAAGGGTGTGTAGGAATGACTTTCCAAGTGATGCTAGTGTGTGAAAAACATTTTTGTTAAGTGCTGTTCCATTTCTATGCACTTCACAGGAGTGTGTAGACTGGACTAATAATTTGACTAAAAGATCTGAAATTCTCTTATGAATGTTTTATTGACAAAATGTACTAGATTAGAACATAAAGAAGTTTATCTTAAGCAGCAGAGGTATAATTTCCTATGAATTGTATTAGTTTGTCTTGTAAAACCACCATAAAAGACATTAGAGATCACCCATTAAAAGAAGGGCTGTCGATGTTTTCAGATGGTTCTTTCTCTGCCTTTTCTGATGATGGTAAGCTCTCTGGGGGGAGAGTGCAACTAATTTTCCATGGACAGCTTTCTCTACAAAAGATGTATCAGCTGAGGCTTTTGTCAGAGAAACGCTCAATTGATCAGTCATGACTTTCAGATCTGTTGACCTCAGCCATTTTTGAGTCACCAGTCTAGAGGTAAAAAGCTCTTCCTAGCAATTCATTTCTCCAACAAGAATATAATATTGAAACTGTTGCTACATTTCCAAGTCTCTTAACAATCTCTATCAGGAAAAGTAGACTGATGTTCCATTTCTTTTTATTATAGCTTTTGACATGGGAGGCAGTGGAATTTTTGTTCTTAACTCTTGACTGGCAATCCTAGTTTTGGGAGAAACAAAGATTTAAATACAGGAATTAAAATTCAATGCAACTATTACAGTTAATGTGCATTAATTTGGGCATGTTAAACTACTAAATATATGAGGAATATATTCGTATAATTGACAATTAAAAGGACGTTATATTTAGCAGTGTCACAGATAGCGTTAAGCAGGAACTGTGATCTAAATAACTTGTTAATAAACAGGATTATGTACTAATTTTGTCAGTGGCAGGATATTTGTCTTGATAATGTAGGGTATCCCATCTTATCCAAAGGTTTTCCACTTCCAATCTAGGTTACAAATTCTGATTTCTAACAACTCAGAGTTGTTAATTCTGAGTCCAAGCGGTTGAGTGTTAAGGAAGAGATAGAGACAAAAGTGACCAGGAGAATATCTTAAAGGTTTTCGTGGGCTTCAGTGGGTCATAATTTTAAATTTCAGCTCAATAATGAAACTTAGATAGTTTTGACATTTTACCTGAGGTTTGCCTAAAATATCAGCCTTAGATTCATGTTGGTCAGATTCAAGAAGAGGTTTTGTTTTCTAATAGCACATTGTTCAGGCTTTGAAATGTATGCATTTAATCTGCTGCATTTCTTTATATTCCTCTGTATTCAACTGCTGGAATAACATTCCAGCAAATATGTATAGTAATTTAGAGCATTTAAAAGTTTTTAGTGGCCACTGCAAGGCACTTTAGCAGGAAAACAAATTAATCATTCTTTATTGATGGAATAATTAGCAGGTAAATCAACAGAAAAAAATCAAGCTTCCTGAAACTTAGTCACCTTTGTTTACATAGCAGATTTCATTTATTCTTCACCTATTATCATAGATAGTAATTGAAAGTTGCTGCCTTCCACTTCAAATGGATACTGTCATTTGAAACAACTTGTGAGTGCTACTATGTAAAATTTAGGAATAAACATGCATAAAGTTAATTGAACATGTTCTGTAGTCGAACTGGTAAAATAGTTCAGTACCTTTTAGGAAAGAAACAAGAAATGCCAACTGCTTTTGTTTTCCACAGAATAATTCAAATTAGGATAAACATGACCTATTAGGTTAACTTGTCTGGTAAGATTATTCCAACAATTACTTTCAAGTATGGATTCAAAAGAAACAAGTGAAGCCAGATTGTCCTCCACATACCTTACAGATGTGCAGCATGCTTCCAGCCTTCCTGCAGCCAATGGCCCATTCCCTGGTTCCCAGTAAATCATTCTAGTCTCCCCTATCATGGAAATATTTGTATTTCATAACAAAATATAGGTAAGTTTTCCATATCAGATCATAGATGGAAATCTGGTCACACGAAGGTAGAGTATGTTTATATTAGTGTATCTGACCCAGGTGTTACCTGCACACTACAACATATGACTGACCATGTGTCTCACATGGCTCAAAATTTCTTCAGTTTATTAAATTTTGTTAAATGAAGTGATATTTCTATCAAATGTTGAGAGGCAGGTGGTATCATGTACTTGAATTACTCTGTAAGAATCTACCCTAAGGTGCAGCTTTGCAGAGTTATCTCATCAGTTTATAGTCAATTAACCTTTGCTATTAGAATAGCTTTTTTAAAAATTTGTGCAAGATTTGCCTTCTTCCATTTCCATTGTGTTATTCTTTTTGGATATACTTAGTATTTATCATCATCTTCTGTATCTATTCTTCAAATATATATGAAGAGCTAGCAAATACCACTTTAGTTACTCTGTAACCAAGCAGCTATATTCCATTTGTAAAAGCTTTCCATCTGAAATAACACTTTCATCTTGCACAGCTGTTTGTATTTTTCCTCTTTGATCTTCCTTTGTTTGTTTACAGCTTTCTCATATTTTAGAGCCTATATTACACACTCCTTACTGCTCTAGAGAAAAAATTTATTTCCAATTTCTATTACCTATTATTGAAGTCATGCTGAGTTATTTTTCTGTGAGGTGTATTAACATAAGCATCCCAATTTCCTTTACCAACTGACAGATCTTCAGGTCTACAAAGGAACGATATAAATAGCAAAGCTGATTTCCAATAGGCAACAGGACTCTCTAGTTAGAAGAAAGCTGAGTAAAAGGGAAAACTCTCACCTGAAGATTTTATGCTAAATCATTCTTACACCCAGTCATTCCTGTATATGTTCTGCTGTCTTGTAAAATTCAGAGAGTATTCCAGAAATTTAAGCTTGAGATAAAATCAAATGTGTAGGATTATTTGTCCTACCAGTAGTCTACAAGAAATTAATATAAGTCAGTACCAAAAGGGAAGGAGGCTGACTGCTGGAATTTTTAAATGTCCTGAAGCAACATGATTTTGAAAATTTACAAACAAATTCATGGTTACTACAAAGGATCGCTGAAATTGGCATATATTATGTTTCTAATATGATATCCAAGTAATCCTCCATCTCAATCCAGCATGAAATATTTATTTATAGTAGGTAAAAAAATTTATATTTCCATATATCTTCTTTCTGACATAATCTATAGACCACGCTCTTCTGTTACTTCAGGTTTCGTTTTTTCCCCTAAGATTTCAAATAAAATAACTTTCATGAATTGTCAATTTTGAAAAAAAATTACCACTACTTATCAAATAAGATTTTAAAATAATGTGAGGGAGAAAAATTGTATTACAGTATCTTTTATAATGTAAAGAAGTTGTTCATAATACCAAAAGATGAAATTTTAATAGATATTCAATAGCTTTGCTCTCAGTCTTATGTAAAAAGGTACATTGTAACTTCATTTGACACTCTATAACCATTGTCAACAAGAACTCATTAGCAGTCTTTCATCTACAGGAAGATAAACAAGGTTAGATGAATGAAACAATATTTTTCATTAAAATATATCATCTATTTATCTATCTACAAACATTATTAATTGTTTCATAAACAACACAAATGGTTCAAAAATTCTGTTATGATCCTGAAATGGAGTAAATCAGTCTTTTCTGAAAAGGGTTTGTTCCAAGAATAAAAGGGGGCTGTGAGCTATTTGAACACAAACTAGAAAAAAATGTCACTTCTAAAACAGAGAAGATACAAACATATTGCTGTTAAGTTAAATCTTTATCTTTCTTTTCTGTATCTAAATATCACCAGTTCTTATTATCTGAGAAATAATGTCTTCAGTTTTTATATTTATGATTAAAGGCTTGGTCAAAAATATTAACGAATATATAGAAAAGAATTTATAAAATGAAATTGAAATGAAATGTTGACAAAACTCAAAGAGGTGGGTGTTGTTCTGAAATTTTAATAAATTTCAAAGGTTTTTAGGTTTTTTTAAAGAATATAATAAAACCAAATTTGTACAAAATGAAACAACAACAAACCCAGAAAGCAAACAAACAAACAAATAAAAACACCACAAAAAATCCATAAAAAACAAACCAAACCAATACCAATCAAAAATACCCATAAGTGCTACATTCTGGTCAGTTATTTGATACCCCATATCAGGAATCCCTATTATGAAAAGTAGGCAGCGGCATTTTCAGCTGCAAAGTTCCTAGACAACACTGAAACAAAATAGTGTGTCAAAAAAGAAGACTTTTTTTTTTTTTTTAGTGATTAGGGGATCAGAATATCATACTTTCTCAAGGAAACCCTTCAAAGATTAACTGAAAGACAATCGTAACTTTGAAGAGTTACTTAGATGTACCTATTATACTGACTGACTGCCTTCAAGGATCTTGAGGCTTTAAGCTGTGCAATGATGGGTCAGCAATGCCTGAACACCTGGGACTGAGATCAGCACAATTTGCAGTTTCTAATTCTCCATGTCTCATTAGAACTAGAGAGAATTTTTGTCTGACTCACCTGGATCTGAAATCAAATCAATTAACATTTGTAAAGCACTATGAGAACATCAGCCAATAAGTTCCACAGAAAATGAAACACCCACATTAAAATTGTCAAACATGTCATGTATCTGGAAGTCGCTTTAGAAGTTAGTTAAATAAGTTGAAAGGAAGAATCTATATGGTAAAAATGTACAATCAAAATAAACAGACAGCCTTTGTTATACAGCATTACCCAATTTTGGTTTACAGACATATTCTGTTGCAGCTGATAATAAGTCATGCAGTGTGAATGTGAATGTAAATGAAGTGCTAAATGATGAATTACACCACTGATTACGCATCAGAAACAACATCCTTTATCTAGGTTGTTAGTGCCAAGAATATTACTTAATACAACAGGAAGGGTTGAAGGGAAATGGGGAAAAATGCAGTGTAAGTACAGCATTATTCAATAGCAAATGCAATATGTAGACAGAGTATTCTTTTATATCAGTGTGTTCCAAGTACACATTTGTATTATTCTCTTGGTTCTTTTAAGATATTTTTGGAGAAAATGTTTGATGAAAGATTGTGTTTGATTCATTCCATATTTTCCTTTAGATCATCAATAAAAACCTTTAAACCAGATGGAATGAAGAGGTAACCAATACCATAGCCTCAAACTAAGTACTGAGATCCTGATCTAGTTAAACACTTAAGTGTATGTTTAACTTTGAATGTGTGTGTCCCATTTTGAGATTATTTGTGTGCTTAAAGTTAAGCATATATCCACATGTTTTGTTTATCAAAGCTGAACTGAGCCACATTCAAGCATAACACATATGTAATACTTAGACCTCTAAAATGCTTCGCATATTCCTAACCATTTTTAGTCTACCAGCAAATAAAGTATTCTCAATTCATACACTTTCTGTATCTTCTCAGTTCCCAGTATGTTCCACATTATCTATCTATCTACCTTTTAATCAGCTTTTCATTCATTATAAGCATATATAACATTGCATGTAACATAAATTAACTGTTCTGTTTTCATCTCCTAAATCAGCAGAAGTGTTTGTCCACAGCCAGATGTTCTACAGAAGTGACTGCTCTTAGTCTCTATCATTTCTAAAGCAGAGGGCCATACCAATGCATTTCTTCCAAGTCCGGATTCTCTTTCTCTAAGAATTGTCACATGCTGATCACCACTGGTATCTACAGAAATTCATTAAAGATCTATTTCTATGTATCGTCTCTATTTAATTTTCACTGAAATAAAACACCAGGTACAATCTCTGCAATAATTTCTGCTGTTTCAAGGAAAATATTCAAATGAAGAGGACTCTCTAACTGCTCACGCATTTTTGAGCCAGATAATCTGTCCTAAGTAAAAAAACCACCACTCATTATATGAGAGAGCTGGCGGATGAAAGTGTCACTCCTGGGAATTCCCCCTGTACTCAGCACTGGTGAGGCTGCACCTCGAATACCGTGTTCTAGTTTTGAACCCCTCAATACAAGAAGGACATTGAGGCACTGGAGCATGTTCAAAGGAGGGCAACAAAGCTGGTGAAGGGTCTAGAGCACGAGTCTTACAAGGAGCAGCTGAGGGAACTGGGGATGTTTAGTCTGGAGAAAAGGAGGCTGAGGGGAGACCTTATCTCTCTCTACAACTACCAGAAAGGAGGGTGGAACAAGGTTGGTGTTGGTCTCTTCTCCCAAGTAACAATCAGTGGAACAAGAAGAAAAGGCCTCAAGATGCACCAGTGGAGGTTTAGATTGGACATTAGGAGAAATTTCTTCACCAAAAGGATTATCAGGCACTGGAACAGGCTGCCCAGGAAAGTGGTTGTGTTGTGATCCCTGGAGGTATTTAAAAGATGTGTAGATGTGGTGCTTAGGGACATGGTTTAGTGGTGGACTTGGCAGTATTGGGTTAATGTTTGGACTTGATGATCTTAAAGGTCTTTTCCAACAAAAAATTTTTGATGATTCTATGATTTCTGCTTGCTCAAATTCTCATAGTCCTTCCCACTGGGATAATAATACTGTGCAGAAAACCCACATTTACTCTGCGGTTTGTTCTTTGTCAGTACCACTGCGGAGAAGCTGTAGCCATTACAATAACGAGACACTGGGACAAAAAGTGTTGAAGAGGTCAGGTATGCCAGCTAAACCATGAATATCTGTCCAGCTCTTTCAACGGGCTTGCCTTGATGCTGCCACTTACCACTTTCGAAATAAAGCTTCAAATGCTGCATAAAACAAAACATAATCTAGCTCGACTCTCAGCGCTGGATCCATCAAGCTAACAGGAGGATCATGGAGTAAAAAATTTTGTAGTTACATAAGCCGCCAGGTATTAAAGGGAACGCACACAAGTGCCTTTGTTACTTTGCCACATTTGAGAGGAGAGCACTTTTTAAACCATCTTGTTGCTTTTACTTTCCTTTCATCTGCAGCCCATAGCCAAGGCTTTTGAGGAACTCAAACCGGGAACGTGGCCAACTGCTACAAAGGTTGTTACATGGTTTCCGAATTATGTTCTTGGGTAAGGCAGATGTTGTTTAAAATACTTCATGCAAAACACTAAAATAAGAATGACCAGTAAAGCAAGTAACTACAACAGCACATTCCCCAGAATAGATTTTATCCATCATGTATGTTTGGCAGCTGGTCTCTGAGTGTTGCACCAAGTGAGAAAAGAGGAAAAAAAAAAAAGAAAGGAAAAAGAAAAAAGGAACCATTTAAAAAGAATCTGAACCTCCTAAAGTCCATGATGGCAAAGTGTATTTCCTCAAGAAAATGCCAGGAACTATTCTTCTTACTGTCCCATACTTTTCCAATTGCTCATTATTTAATTATAGTAATTTTATGGCATCTATTGTTACATTTCCTTACAGGGAGAAAGAGGACAGAAAGTCTTTATCTAAAATTGCATTTATTTTAAACGGAGAGAATCACAAAACAAGGAAGAACAAAACTAAAGACTCAAAGTGTTTAATGTACCATGAGCTGGATGAAAGCAGAAAATAATTCATTTCATTAAACTAGTTTTTTACAAAAGTGAAAAATACCTATAGCTGCTCCTTCTTCATCTAAAGCATTTGTACACTTGCCTTCAAGAGGTTTCTCAAAAACCTTCCTTCCTGCAGCCAGTGCTCTTTAGGCCAAGCTTTTACCCCAAGGTTACCATATCTGGAGGTGGCACTACAAGGATTATGTACTCTGAGTTTCAATAGTTTGTACTGAGACCTAGAAGTCAAAGACTTGCCCAACTTTTCACAGACAGGCATTTAATTGTTAGAGTTATTCTAGAGGCATTATGTTAGACAGGCAGGGACAATTAAACTCAAAGTACTTTTATATAATGTTTGTGTTGTAAACATATGTATACATAATTCACATGCAAATCTAGTATCCTATGAAACAAAGGCAAAGCCTGAGAAATTAACTGCTCTATTTTCAGCAGAATTGTGCCTGTCTAAACATGGTCAGCATATTTTTTATATATCAAACAATTTGGATGTCACTCAAACAACATGCATCCATTTCAAATTGTGCCTTGGAAATGAGTGCCCCATCCTCTCAGATAAAATTAGGACAGTACACACTGAGGTTGAGTAATTTTTTAGCTTCTGGTCTGCAGATCTGTGGGTTATTAAGAAAAAGAAACTCACTGCCCATAACCTCCATCCAGATCTGAAGCTCCTGCAAAAAGCAAGTTAGCTAGAAAACTAAAATTTTGCAGCAAGCTTCCCCTCATTATGCTCCCTCATGTAAATAACCTGCCTTGCTGATAACCTGCAGATCTTTTTACAGATAACCTGCAGGTTAGGAACAGGGAAACACAGTACTACTGAGTCATACTTCCAACTCCCACCTATCCCTAAATCTCTAACAGCTAATAAAAAAGGGGAAACTGCTAAAATGAAAAACAAAAGCCTTCTTTTTCAAGGAAAATCTTGTTCCCACATAAAAGACATACTAGAGACTCTCTAGTGCCATCTAGGCTGTGCTATAGGTGTATGTCATGATACCTCCTGGGGTTTGGTGGCCCAAACCAAGACACTCCGTGTCTCTTCTTCAACAGAATTGCTTTGGATTCAACAGGGCCAGGAGGCAGACAAGATGTGCATCCAGACCTGGATGTTGAACATTATTCCTGTGCCCCACTGTTCAGACATAGTGTTGGGAAACTACTAAATATTCTTCTCTTGCTTTAGATTTTAGCTGCTAAGTGTTTAGAGGTGACAGCACTGGATATATGCGCATCCATTGTCATCAGACACAGGTATGCCATATTTGGTTAATACAGCCATAAAAGCATTTTTTGGAATAGAAAGAAAAACAGGCTTTTCCTCCCATCTGTAGACTTGCTAACATTTGTTGTGCTGATAACAATAAACAATGTAGGAAGACAACCTTGAAACGGACAATATTGTCTACAGACCCTGAAGGTAATTAAGGGTAAGTGTTTTTCTCCCTTAAAGGCAGAGACATCTCAGCCTTTTACGTTCTCTCCTCCTTCTTCAGAATTTTATGGCAAATTGCACATTCCCTGCTGTAACTTCTGTTGTCATCTCGTTTCCCTTGAACTTACATGCCAAACAGGTCATCATATTTCTGATGAATTATATATGTTTCTATAGGATTAATGTGCCTCATGAAGGGATAATGAAATTATTTCTTCCTGTTCACTCTTCCTCTGCAAAGAGTGTATCAGTTCAATTATTTTGTTGTTCTTTTTTTCATTCAAATATTGTCTCTGCTCAAATCTGTCTTCCTTGCACACAGTGTACTCTGCAATTCTGATTGCTAAACTCAACCTGAAAAATTACAGTACAGAAAGATGATGTTCATCCTGGGGCAAAAGGGAACAATTTCTGTCAGCATCTACAGCTTAGTCAGTATGTCTCCAGAACAATTTCTTTCAAGTTTGCAAGGGCAGGAGAAGGTCTTCACACCACTTCATGTATACAGATAAAAAACAGAGAAAGGTTTATGGAAGTCTAGTGTCAAGCCCCGATGCTGCAAGAACATTTTGCACATTACTAAACTGTGCACATGTAAAGAGGCCTTGCAGAGAATGCCTAACTCTCTTTGCAGAATCAGTCCTTAAGAAAAGATGTGATAAAGTGAAATAGGAGTCAGAATCACAGAATAGTTGAGGTCAGAAGGGACATCTGGATATTGTCTAGTCCAATCCACACGTTCAAAGCAGGGTCACCTACAGCAGGTTACCCGGGACTGTGTACAGTTGGATTTTTAATATCTCCACAGACAGAGACTGCATTACCTCTCTGAGCAACCTGTTCCAGTGTCTGACTACCCTCATAGAACAAATATTTTGTTGTTGTTGTGTTTAAATATAATTTAGTGTATTTCAATTGCCTCAAGGACTGGCTTCCTCTTCTTTACAGCTTTCCATCAGCTCTTATGAACTTTGATAAGATCTTCCTGAGTCTTCTCCAGGCTGAGCAGTCCCAGCTCTCTTAGCCTCTCTTCCTATGAAAGGTATTCCAGTCCCTTCATCATCTTTGTGGTCCTGCACTGAACTTGCTCCAGTAAGGCCATGTCTATCTTGCCATGGGGAGCCCAAAACTGCAGCTTGCACTCTAGATGTGCAGAGCAGAGGGGAAAGATTATTTGGAGATTATTATTATATTTATATTGGAGTCCCTCAGGGGTCGGTACTGGGACCGGTGTTGTTCAATATCTTCATCAGCGACCTGGATGAGGGTACAGAATGTATCCTCAGCAAGTTTGCTGATGACACTAATCTGGGAGGAGTGGCTGACACACCAGAAGGTTGTGCTGCCATTCAGTGAGACCTTGATAGGCTGGAGAGTTGGGCGGGGAGAAACTTAATGAAATTCAACAAGGGCAAGTGCAGAGTTTTGCACCTGGGGAAGAACAACACCATGCACCAGTACAGGCTGGGGGCTGACCTGCTGGAGAGCAGTGTAGGAGAAAGGGACCTGGGGGTCCTGGTGGACAGGAGGATGACCATGAGCCAGCAATGTGCCCTTGTGGCCAAGAAGGCCAATGGCATCCTGGGGTGCATTAGAA
>VZRW01004835.1:18728-32955 GCA_013398125.1 Aegotheles bennettii
CCAGACCACACTTCCTCAGTTTAGCTGCAAGGATACTGTGGGAGACAGTGTCAAATGCCTTACTGAGATCAAGATTAACCACATCTACTGCTCTACCATCATCTATCCACCTAGTTACCTCCTCATAGAAGGCTGTCAGGTTGGTCAAACATGACTTCCCTTTGGTAAAACTGTGTTAACTGCTCCTAATGAGTCTCTTATCCTTGATATGCCTGGAGACGGTGCCAAGGATAAGTTGTTCCATCACCTTTCCAGGGATGGAGGTGAGGCTGATCAGTCTATAGTTACCTGGGTCCTCCTTCTTATCCTTTTTGTAGACTGGAGTGACATTTGCTTTCCTCCAGTCCTCAGGCACCTCTCCTGTTGCCCATGACTTACCAAAGATGATGGAGAGTGGCCTAGCAATGACTTCTGCCAGCTTCCTCAGCACCTGCATTCCGTCAGGACCCATGGATTTGTGGATGTCCAGATTGCTTAATTGATCCCTAAGCCAGCCCTCATCAACCAGAGCAAGTTCATATCATTTTGTTGAGTCTCATCTGCCCTTGCAGTTAATGAATCCGTGGATAATGACATTTGCTGAGGTTATATCATCCAGTAAACAATAAGTTTCAAATTTGCTCTCATCTAAAGGAAGCTGAATTAGCCAGGCTGCCTCTGCCCTTAATGAAAACTAGAGCAATTTAAGAGATGGTCTATTCATATTGATTAATAATGGCCTTCCACTGCCCCTGAAATCAGTCCTCCTCTAAAGCACTGGAAACACTAGTACCTGCAGAAGATGTCTCTAATGTTATACCAATAGTTATCGTATATTCACACACTGTATATAATGAAACAATTATGCCTAGAATGGCTTCAGCTTGCCAATCTCTAACACCTTGCACATAAGGAAATCCTTTAACAATGGAATGAAGTCCAAACTAAACAGAGCAGAATTGTTTTGAAGGATGGCTCATTTCCTACTTCTGGCTCTTTACTGTTGATTATTTAAGCACTCATTTCACTTTATAAATGGAAACTGAATCATAGTTTACCACTGGAAAATTATTGGAAATCAGAGTCCATTTGAGTCACAGACGTGGTTATTTCCTCTCAGGACAGGAAGCCTATGCTCAAATGGTCCTTTCGGGAGCTCTGAATGATAAAAAGCCTGTTTCTAGCCACTTTCAAAAAGATCTGTGTAATGTTTTCATATTTCACTTAGAAAAAAAAAAAAGAAAAGAAAAGAAAAGGTCAGGATGTCCCTCTCCAAACATGGATGTTAGAGCAGGAAAAAGGAAAGTTGAATATACATTTTCTACTTGTCTAGACAGCATAAAGTCTGTTTGCAAACCTGGAATGAGAGAGGCCCTCTACCTTCTCACTTCCTTCTTTATAACTTATTCATCCTTATTTATTTTCATTTATATACAAAAGAAGACTGGAAAGACAGATCCGAGGCTGTAGGCACATGTGACAGTATTATTATAACCAATTATTATAATACAAAATTCAGTTCAGCTCATGCAAATATACTAACAATTTCCAGATAGAAGCTAAACAATCTTAAAAACCTCATCCTTTCCCTTTTGCTCTAATTTCTGTCCTTCTGTAAGAGGCAGAGAAAGTAGAAACATTTCACTGTTTGTCTTAAAAAGCAGGTGCAGGATATTTGTGGTAAATTCTGAAATCTAGAGACTGTAGAGAGAGATTTTGAGTTATCCAAAGCTGGTAGTCTCAGTGAGTCTGAGAGCAGAGGCAACAGAGCTGGACTGGGGAAGCCTAGGGAAGACTATGACTGCTGATGAGATGGACAAGGCAGAGACCAGCCATTTCACAAGTACTGCAGGTCTGCAGCTCAGTCTATTCAAACCACAGCCATGCCAGTATCGTATGCACACAGAAGATGTTTTCTATTACATGAGCCACTTGATCAAATACCAGTTTCTGTGTCCTAGATGTCTACAGTTGTTTATACTGCTTCGTTATCAGTGGAGAAAGATAGGCACTCCTTATAGCATGGTTTAGTTCCTCTCCAATTAGATGTCCCTAACAGGTCAGCTGAATCACATTTTTACAATACTTTTTCTCTTTTTTTTTCTATACAGGAGACACAGGTTGACTGGCTTAGACATAAACATCCACACTGAAGACTTCTGAAGTTTTTTACTACCTTAATGCCCAACACTTGTCAAGGTACTCCAGACACCCTTTCACAAGTAAGTACTGAACAGGGTAACGTGCTCACTCAGGTCCTTTTCCTCAAAGTTACTTTCTTGTCTGCTGGTTCCCAGCCTCTACTGTTGCATAGGGTTACTCTATCCCAGATGCAGGACTTTACAGTTACCTTGGTTGAACTTCATAAGGTTCATGTCATCTCATTTCTCCAGCTTCTGGGGTCCCTCTGAATTGCAACTCTACTCTTCAGAATACTGACTGCTCTTCCCAGATCACTGAGAGGTCAACAGCTTGATGTCTAATTGGATATCAGTGATGAGTGGCGTTCCTCAGGGGTCAATACTGGGACTGGTGTTGCTTAATATCTTTGTCAGCAACGTGGATGGTGCGTTTGGGTGCACCCTCAGAAAGTCTGCCAAAGATACCAATGTGTGTGGTGCAGTCAACACGCTGGAGGGAAAGGATGCCATCCAGAAGGATCTTGATAGGCTTGAGAGGTGGGCCCATGCAAACTGCATGAAGTTCAACAAGGCCAAGTGCAAGGTCCTGCACATGGGTTGAGGCAGTCTCATGCACAGATATAGGCTGGGTGAAGAATGGATTTAGAACAGCCCTGAGGAGAAGGACTTGGTGGTGTTGATCGATGAAAAGCTCAATATGAGCCAGCAATGTGCGCTTGCAGCCCAGAAAGCCAACTGTATCCTAGGCTGCATCAACAGAAGCATGGCCAGCAGGTCTAGGGAGGTGATTCTCCCCCTCTACTCTGCTCTTGTGAGACCCCACCTGTAGTACTGAGTCCAGTTCTGGAGTCCCCAACACAGGAACGACATGGAGCTGTTGAAGCAAGTCCAGAGGATGACCACGAGGATGATCAGAGGGCTGGAGCACCTCTGCTATGAAAACAGGCTGAGAGAATTGGGCTTGTTCAGCCTGGAGAAGAGAAGGCTTCAGGGAGACCTTAGAGTAGCCTTCCAGTACCTGAAGGGGCTACAAGCAAGCTAGAGAGAGACTTTTTGTGAGGGTATGTAGTGATAGAACAAGGGGAAACAGTTTCAGACTCAAAGAGAGTAGATTTAGATTGGATATTAAGAGGAAATTCTTTGTTGTGAGGGTGGTGATACACTGGAACAAGTTGCTGACAGGAGTTGTGGCTGTTCCCTCCCTGGCAGTGTTCAAGGCCAGGTTGGATGGGGCTTTGCACAACCTGGTCTAGTGGGAGGTGTCCCTGCCTATGGCAGGGAGGTTGGAAATAAATGATCTATAAGGTCCCTTCCAACCCCAATCATTCCATGATTCTATAATTTTTTTATGGCCAGTAGAATTCACTGCTTGATATAGAATTAGTGTTTTTGACATAGGAGATATCAGAAAAATGCAAGAATAAGTGAGCAAATGTCTGGGCCTTCCTTGCCCTTGGGATGAGGCAAGAAAAATAGGAAAAATATCTTTAAATACAATGATGAATTCTCTAAAGGGAGCATTGTGCCCATCTATAAAATGTAGAATCAGACAAGGAAATCTGCTATTGTCAACACAAGTTTGATTCTTAGCATTAATGTACTGGTTTTGTCTGGGATAGAGTTAAATTTCTTCATAGTAGCTAGTACAGGGCTATGTTTCAGATTTGTGAGCAAAACAGTGTTGACAACACAGGGATGTTTTAGTTATTGCTGAGCAGCACTTGCACAGTCAAGGCCTTTTCAGCTCCTCACACCACCCCACCAGTGAGTAGGCTGGGAGTGCACAAGAAGCTGGGAAGGGACACAGCTGTGACAGCTGACCCCAACTGACTAAAGGGGTATTCCATACTGTATGATATCATGCTCAACAATAGAAGCTGGAAGTAGAAGAAGAAAGTGAGGGAACATTCAGAATGATGGCATTTGTCTCCCCAAGTAGCAGTTAAGTGTGATGGAGACCTTCTTTCCTCAAGGTGGCTGAACACCTGCCTGCCAATGGGAAGTAGTGAGAGAATTCCTGATTTTGCTTTGCTTGCATACACAATTTTTGCTTTATCTATTAAACTGTCTTTATCTCAACCCATGAACTTTCTTCCTTTTACTCTTCTGATTCTCTCCCCCAGCCCATGGTGGGGGAGTGAGTGAGTGGCTGTGTAGGACTGAGTTGCCTGCTGGGGTTAAATCACCACAATTACTAATATCCTGTATTTTCATACCTTCAGCCTAGTGATCAGAGATCCCAAATGACATGGGATACTTGTTATAACATGTGCAGAAGCACTTTTATCATCTCCTCCCTCCACACCTCCAGTTTAGGAATTTGTTGTCAAATATCAAAGGGATTAGTTTCAAACGTCAAAAGCAGATGTGGGGGTATGAGCAAAGCTTTTTTTTTTTCAATAAATCAATAAATAAATAAACCTGAATTTCAGACACCTTAGATAAGGAAATGTGAATCACTTCAAACAATACCCATTTTCCAAAGCTATTTAATATTCTAGACTGCTGGTCTGCAGGCGTCCAAATGGAATGCTAATTATCCACTTTCTTCCTCATCGAAAAGCTTCACAGAGGCTGACAGAAGGAAAGGCACTAGACTGTTGAACAACAAAACCATGCTTTCAGTGGGAAAGACAACTATAAAATGTTTCCTGCAGCCTAATTCTTCTAGCATCAGCTGATCCTTTACTAGTCCCTACTTGACACCAATTAATCTCTCCTCTACAGATACTATTCCCCAGGGCCTTAGCTGGTATTCCTTTACTTTATTACTTACTTAATGCTGCATTTAAAATGGAGGTTGAAAGAATACATTGAATTTCGAACTCAGCAGAGTAATATATTTAAATTTCTCCTGATCTCATAAGAAGTCTTTCATTCGAGTATTTCTTTGTCCAGCAAAGATATTTCCAAGATTCTAGTCCACTGGAATGTCTTCATCATCTTTTCCTTAAAACAAATGATATTCCAACTGAAAAGCAGACAGAAGCTCACCTTGTACTGTCCCATCAAGTCAAAGAGACATTGAGGTAATATAATGCATAATTTTTAATACGCCTTCCCAACTGTGTTTAAGTTTAATTATTTGTTGGTGCATAGGGCATAGTTCTGTTCTTCGTAACATTATTGAGGATTGTCTCAAAATGATGAAGAGTATTTAGGCAAAGTTTCTGAAAGGCCAGAATATTTGTTTGTCAGGCTTGCAAGGTTTGTCAGGAGAGGTAATAACACCTGATACATTCTGGAAAACAGTCAAACTTTGGAGTTTCCTCTCAGTAACATACATGAAAGGTTTTCTTGTTCTCTAGCAAAACATGTCATCCTTTGACAATTTCACTTCATTCTACTTGGACAATGGTATCCAAAACAAACTTACTGTTATTGAACACCTATCAATAACAATATCCTGCAAAACCACTTTTATTTTATGTACTAATGCCCTTGAATGACATACAGGTTAACATATCTAACATAACATACTTGTAGTGATATTTTTCCTATAAAATGCAGGGTTCTTATAGATGTTTAGTACAGATTAGACTTTGCATTCACATTCCAACTATTTGCTGCTATACTTCCTATTCAATGCTATACTTCCTATTCAAAACCTGTAAGTAAACTAAGCAGAAGGTGATAGCTCAAAGCTGTCTGTAATGACTGGAAAGGCAAATTATCATAGCTCGTGATAAGTACACAAAATAGGATCCAAGCTAGTACATGGACCTGCTGTCAATGTTTCCTCTGTCTGGAAATGTAAGGATTTATTTGAGCTGAACCCTGTCATGTCAGTGTCACTGTCAAGTACTGAGGCTGTGGCTTCAAGAGTTGCAGTGGTCTGATTTAGCAGCTCATGTTCTCTGATATGACAAGTTCAGGCTTCTGTCTCCCTTTCTCCTCTTCTGGCTGGTCCTGGTCACACACTTCCATTTGGTGCCAGTTCTGAGCTGAGATAACTCATCAACCTACAAAAACCCTCAAACATCTACCAAAAAAAACCATGGATAGTTTTCTACTGGGCTGTGAAGTTGAACTGTTTATGGAAGAGTTCAAAAAGTGTCTTGACCAAGACAAAGAAGAGCATAGGATTTAGATTCCTAGAGCTGGGAAGGAGGGAAGAAAATATCTGAGAGGAAGAAGTGGATGACAGCCCTGCCCTCTTGGAAAGTGCACTCCATTAAGACTACCTCAGTGTTCATGAAAACACAAGCTGAGGTTGCACAGAGAGCAGTGGTTCTTCCCAGAGATTCAATTAGGCCATTCTCTAAAGTCCTGTGTCTCTCTTTATGTTTTATTTATGTTTTCTTCTAAATTTGCATCTCTTCTGAAAAAGCTCAGCCCAGGACACAGGGTCAGGAGTGATCGTGGCAGGAACCAGAGGACGTCCTCCTTGACACCGCCATTCTCACAGTTGTACAGCTCATTTCAATCTGGAGCACTGAGTGTCTTCATCCTCCTCTTCAGAATCTTTCTGATCTCTCCAGTTCTATCAACTGTATTAGTTCCTAAATACAACAGAAATGTCCACTGCTCAAAGTTTTTAAATAATCTTTGCCATACCCAGTCTACAATGGAACGTGTTTCCATATGGATCCTCCTACCAATGAGTCCACTTTCTTCCAGGTCTTTACACTTTTGCTTGCAAGTGTTTTTTCCTCATCTGCACTGATTCAGCTCTGCTGATTCCAAGAAATAAAAAAATATTATTTACACTTCATTTGTATGTGCTCAGTGTGGAGATTTTGAACAACAGCTGAGAAACTGTGTTTTGTTTCCTGGCCAATATGGCACGTGTAAAACTTGTGGAGCAGCAGCTGAAAGGCTGTGTTTTTAGTTTTGGGACCAATTTGACATATTTTAGCAATTTTTTTGGGCAGCAATTCAGAAAACTCTGATTCTTCCCCCACCCCAGACACCAATCTGTTATCTTTCCATCTAAGTTTTTGACACCTTTTGTCTGTGGAAATCAATAAACAAAGTCTGAAAATATTTTTCTCTGCAAAAATAAACTACTATAGAGATTTCTGATACAATTTTTGGCCAGTGTATGACTTTAAAATTCAGACTTTTTGTCTTCCCTTCCCTGTTATGTTACATTTATTATTCTTTATTTTAAAATTTAATGATTTTTTCTTTTGAAATATGAATCTTAGAATGGATACGTTCCAGCTACATTTAAAAGTGATATTTAGCAAAATTCATTACCGAATTTGAAGGGGGATTGCTGAGACTATTGGGAATTTTCATTATAAGGCCTCAGATATTTTTTATAGGCCTGATCCCTTTAATGTGTTTTTTTATAAATGAGCTATTTATGGAAGGTGCCAAACGACAACCTTGCAATAGGAGTTCACTTTGCATCTAAAGCTAGTGCCTCTCATGATAATCCTCTGCACCTTTTTTTGTCTTCCAGCCACATTTAGGAGATTGAGTATATTGCAGTTGCCATATCCAAAAGTCTTTGTCCAGCAAATAATCTGATACTAGGGTAAGATATATAACATGAACTTCTGCTTATAAGAGACAGGGTTAGCAGTAACTTTAATTTTATGTGGATATCAAACGGTGCTTTGTAACATGGCAATAGCATCTCATTTTATTCAATGTAGCATAGACTAAAACAGAAATGAGAAGACAGCAGTATGCAAGTATGACTTGAAATTTTTGCTTCCCCATTTAAACCCATTGAGGTCTATGGGACTCATATAAGGAGACAGATAATCTTAAACTGAATTACTTAGTAGTTTCTTTGATGTGGTGAGGTTTTTTAGCATGGGCTAAAAATATGGAGGATGTATTGCTGAACTAGGTACATAACGTGCCTGGCAGTGTTTTTTCCCATGGCCCAGCATAGTCATTCCTACGTGCTTGCAGCATATGAAAGCAAAAGAATGACACGCACAATTTTCTTTGACTGCATTGATTTCCTTCACTTCACCATTCTGCAGATAAAAACGTTAAATTCTTTTCAATATTTTTTTACTTCACTTAAATTTTATGTCTCTGCAGAACCTTCGCATACTAAACAAACATAAATCCAAAGAGATTTAAAAACTTTGGATTAATATTATCCACTTGAAGGATTCAGATACTCTTATCCCCTCTTTTGGGGAATGAAGTAAGAAGGTAAAAAATTTTCCTAAGCTGACATAGGGGGCAAACAATAGAATCAAAAGTCAATCCTGTACTTCAACAAAGAGACCACACTTTCCCCTGAATCTCAAAACTTACAGTGAATTAAAAAAATCACCCTGTAGTGTCACCTGAGCTTGGGATCTGAACAATTTTAATATATTTACTTGGATGAATACCCACAGAATACTGTTCTAGTGGGTCAGATCCATTATCATGGCCAAAAAGATCCCTATGGGTGCCAAGGACCAGTAGTGCCAACAGTGGGATGAACCTAGATTGGAACTGTGTGTCACTTTACACTGAATGCCGGTTGCTAATCACTTATCACACATGGCAAGAGAACAGTTCATAAAACTAGCCTAAAGGAGAACTGGGGGTGGATTGAAGGCTTTGTGATTAGAGGTCCTCTACTTCTCCATGTTGGGACAATCTGCCTCAAGCTTGACTGCCACTAGGACCACAGACTTCCAATGGAATACTACTAAATGTCCATCTTGCATGGAAAGACTTTTTTCCAGTAATTCCTTTCTCGCGTATCATGAATTTTTACTAGGATTTCTGTTTAGGGTCATTCTTGGGTTAGGCAAAATTCTTCATAGGGACTGCAAGAGCATCTTTTTACAGACTTTTGTTCCTTTATAATTTGGTTTTAAAATCCAATGTGAGTTCTATTCAGTCCTCAAAGCCATACATCAGAGTGCTGATTCATAATTATGAACTTTGTTTCCTCCTTGGTTACTACTTTCCTTCTTTGCACTGCTTCATTTGACTAATTTCACACACAAAGATCACCCCATTGTCCTGTGTTATCATTCAGCTAATAAAAGAGAATTGAAAATTCAATGTAAGAGGGGTTCATAAGTAAAATCACATTGATCTATGAATAACATAATTTAACCTGAAAAAGACTTCACAATTGTTGAGACAG
Organism: Aegotheles bennettii; assembly: GCA_013398125.1. Classification (NCBI taxonomy): domain Eukaryota; kingdom Metazoa; phylum Chordata; class Aves; order Caprimulgiformes; family Aegothelidae; genus Aegotheles; species Aegotheles bennettii. The sequence continues at coordinate 27,909 of VZRW01004835.1, forward strand.
TTTTCATGTGCTTGGACTCACACTGCATGCATGTTTCTGTGTGTAAGATGAGAGGGAGAGGGAGAGAAGAACAAATATATAATATTATATTACATAAAAGGAGAGACAATCAAAAGTACATGATTGGTTAATTAAGGACTCAAATCCAGAGTTAGTTTCATGAAGCTTATAAATTTTCTTTTGGTCTTCAGCCCTTTGCATCCTATCATTTATTAGGCAGGCTGGTTCAGGCAGATGGTTCTAACCTGTAGGACTCATCACACCATGTTACTTAGCTGAATTGTGCATAAAATTGAATATAGATTACCGTTTTGCCACTTGTGATATTTGTCACTCTTTTTCTGCAGTTATTTTCTTTCCTTCCTATTGCTTATACACGTGGGCTATCGGACACAGCTGTGCTGCACGGCACGTTTGGTCCCAGCTTTCTAAGAGGAACTGACAAAAGTAGACTTACGGATATCCATATTTTCAAATCCCAATAACCAAAATTGAAACCTTTCAATTTAACCCAAATTCACTGGATTTTCAGATACATTATTTCCTACTTATATGTGTTACAGCCAGTAAGATTGTTTTTCTTCCACTGAGGCAAAAATGAAAAATATTTGCTGTCATCAAAAATTTCTTCTAATTTTGCCAAAAGATCTGTGAGTAGTTACTTGTCTGTGCATGCAGTACAATGATTTATTAACTAAAAAAAAAACCAAAACAAACACAAAAATCCCAACAGAAATGGAATTATATCTATGAACTTCTTGTAGCAAAGACTTTTCATACCAATAGATTTTTATAGACCAATGAAGTGAGAAAAATTTGTATTTTTGTTTTCATTACCAATTCAGTGTAGCAAGGAAGAACTGTAACACAAAGAAATTCAAAAGTCAGCACACTATGTCCAGGAGAGAGACAGACCAAACACAGATATTTTTAATATTGCTACAGGAGATACAATTTCAAGATTGCTTTTTCTTTCTAAGGGGCTGTTTTATTTATATTTAGGCACCCAAAGTTGAATAATTTAGAAAACAATTCAAATTAAATCATGCATGGAAAAGAGAAAGCTTGTTACTGAAGTTCAATGTTTGTCCCCTTGCTAAATTAGGAATATTTACTATGATATTTTTCTTCAGTCTTATACAGTACTTTGCGTCCAAAACAATGAAGTTTACCACCTGTCAGATGTTGTTATTCCATATTCTCCTGCAAGTTGCACACTAGATAGCCAGACCTCCCTTGTTGCATCAGTGAATATTTAATTCTCTGCCAGTCAGTGAAGGAAAATACATGGGCCTGAATCCTTTTATTTAGTTTGAATAAAAGTGGTGGCATTAATTTTAAGCAGAAGTGGAAGTAGGCACAGATCTAGACAGGGGTGCATGGTGGAGAAAGAAAAGAGAGAAAGACTGCCCATCTGCAATGGCCACTACCATGTCACTTGAACCTGAGGACAAACAACAAACCAATTGGGTCTAGGAGGGGGTGCTGCCAGCTCCTGAGTTCCCCATCACTTTACTCTTTATTCAGTTCAAGCTAACTAAACCCCTTTTTCCTCATCTGACAGGTTTCAAGAGTTCAATGTGTTCTAATGATTGATTTAATTTGAATTGTTGATTTTACCCCTGCAGCTGACCAGTTCTAATTGTTTTGGACTTTTATCGGAAGAAATGAGGGATCATTGTTTTGCATACAAGAAATTCTGTTCTTTTTTTATTGTATTTTTTTTTCTGGATGCAAGTAACTCTTGTCCTTGTGCAAAAGGCTGGAATAAAGCCTATATACAATTCATGTCATAATTATATCCTGTTTGGAGGATGTAAATTGGATAGCCCACTGAAAAGGAATAGCTTCATCCCAACAAGAAAATTTTCAAGATCTGACTCCTCAAATAAATCTTTGTATCTGCTCCACTGCTTGGAATGTCATGCAGCAAGTCTTAGGGGAAGCTGTAATATGTGCTGACATATCAGCTACAATTTTAACAATCTACACAATAGCAGATATTATTTTGTTCCTTACTTGCTGAAATTACTTATGGAAAGCCACAGATCTCACCACAGGGAGAGTCCCTTTCTCATCTCTGTTGACAGTCTGAAAATCTCTAAATGAAATCTCTGTTAGATTCAAAAGCTGTTCTCACAAATATCTTTTTAAGCTACGTTTCCCCACTAAGCAGTGTCAGAGCACAGGCACAGACACTGAGACTCAGTCATCTGTGTCTTCTTTATTGCTAGAATAGTCCCTCACATAGTTTTTGTCAGCTGGAACTCTTCCAAATGATTTCCAGGCACAGTTTGGGGTTGCCACATGATAAACTCCTGGTAAGTGTTTTAGATGAAGCTACCCTGCTTTAAAGCGAAGAGAGTTCAACAGTATGGACATGACCAGACTATCCCAGCTGGCCTCAGTCCAGACAATGGGCCTAGAGCTGTTTAGTTGACTACTTTTAGTAGATGTAGTTTCTGGATCTCATATATATATATAAAAATGAAGTATATGACCATTCTTGTAAAATGGCTAGAAGACCAGTTGAGTAGACTGTAAATTTTCTATGAAGAAAGTGCTAAAGCATTGAAGTTAAATACTTAATGCAGGATACTGAAAGTATATTCTATACTAGCTTTCAGTTATCAACGTGTCCTATTCTGCATTGCTGCTCTCTGTTCTTTTTAATCGAATATCCTAAGTAAAAAGTGACAAAAAGAAAATCTAATCCAGAATGGCCACTTTGCTGGCAGATTGAATTTACTTCAATATAATACCTTTGTTAAAGTAGAAGCTTTCATTTTTGAAAGACAGTGTCAAACATGCCTTCTTGGAGAAAGGATCATTCCACCAACTCTAATAAATGACAGTAACATACTTCAGGAAGGGGTTATATTGTTATTACATTATGTTAGTTCCCAAACTCATTGTTAGTCTACTGTGATTATACAAAACACTTTGTAAAATATAAAGGTGTAACTTCCTCAGTCCAAGAAGACTGCATAAAAGTGTGTTTAGCAAGTACAACCATAATATAAGAGTTTCTTAATGCGGTAACCTTTACAGATTCTAGATACTTCATTATGTGAAATGAAATATAAGGCATATCCACGTATGATGTTGAATTTTGGCCTTATGAAAAAAGAACACCCCTTAATAGTGTGCTAAATGCATAAAATACAGATAAAAAGAGCAGACCTCTCAACATAGTATAGTTCTCCTCCTCCATACAAGAAGAAACAGGGCACATGCAGGCCACAGTCTTTTCCCCCTTTACAAGTTAGAAAGAGCCTGAATATTCTATCAGGGTTGTACAAATGTTAAGTGTTGCCAATGTGCTTCCTGACACTCTAGTGAAGCAGTAAACACTATGGAAGCCCAAAGTTCATTATATCTCTAACAATGTCTAAGTTTTGCATGCTCACTCTGAGGTAGCTATCAAGATCTATTTTCAAGGTAAATTATTTAATTTCCTTCCCTAAATCCGTTTTCCGGGCAAGACACGTTAGCTTCTCTGAAAAGGGAGTAGCTTTTTTTCTTTCCCGAGAGCTTTCACTTCCACAGATCAGCCACTGACATCTCAGGTTAAGCTATCTCAGCATAATTACTGATACTACAGGGTTTGCAGGAAGTAAAATGAGCACCGTGAATGTTTCAGGTCAAGTATTTATCTACCTGACAGTATCATGTCTGGAAAGTTTCATCTTCAGCATTCCAGCAATGCCTAAATCCTTTCCACCTGCTGGGACAGCACTGATTCCCAAATCATAAAATAATTTAGATTTTAAAATTTGCATTTAGAAGTCTTTTGAAGGAGGGATTTTGTTGGCTTCCTGTAACTTTGTATATTTAGTAGTGAGGAACAGCTGTAAGCTGGGTGTTATACACTTTTTTTAAACTATTTCTTAGTTTGTTTTTCCTGCTTCAAAGAAAAACTAAGTCTCAGACAACCTTCTAAAGTCAGTAAAAGATACCTCTCTGTTCTGTGGTTGGGAATGAGTAACCCTCAATTCATGTACACGGCATTTTTCTACACTGGTGTAAAAGAACACAATAGAAGCTATACTGTTCCAAAAAGCAGTTCCTCTTTAACAAAAAGTCAGGCAGAACTAAGAATATTAATACAGTGTTGCATAACAGACGCACTGTGTCAAAGAAGTAAAATATTCCTGGCATGAAAATCTTCCTATGCAAAAAACACTTTTAAGAACTTTGCCCACTTCTGGCAAATTTAAGGTAAGATCAATAAAAATCATAATAAAAATATATTAATTGTTTCAGCATTAAAATATAGGATATGTTTACCTCACAAAGTTGGAACATGCTATGGGAAGTCGAAAAGATCATTTTCATAGGACACAGAAATCCAGACCGGATGGAACAATAGTGAATACAGTATCAGCCATTTCAATAACAGTTGAAAAAAGGATCAGCTACCAACTAGTTTCCTCAAGCATAATGGAACATATAAGATTCCCATGCTCCATACTCACAGGTGTATGTGCAGTCCTGTGTATATCTCTTTCATTCTGTTTTCTATGTTGTCTTCTCGTCCTACAAGAACATACAAAAATATATCTCCAGAATGTTAGCTGTATTAGTTCTAAAAGCTGTGAAACGGAATGAAATTCAACAAGGGCAAGTGCAGAGTTTTGCATCTGGGGAAGAACAACACCATGCACCAGTACAGGCTGGGGGCTGACCTGCTGGAGAGCAGTGTAGGAGAAAGGGACCTGGGGGTCCTGGTGGACACGAAAATGACCATGAGCCAGCAATGTGCCCTTGTGGCCAAGAAGGCCAATGGCATCCTGGGGTGCATTAGAAGGGGGGTGGTTAGTAGGTCAAGAGAGGTTCTCTCCCCCCTCTATTCTGCCTTAGTGAGGCCACACCTGGAGTATTGTGTCCAGTTCTGGGCCCCACAGTTCAAGAAGGACATGGAACTGCTTGAGAGAGTCCAGCGCAGAGCCACTAAGATGATTAAGGGAATGGAACATCTCCCTTATGAGGAAAAGCTAAGGGAGCTGGGTCTCTTTAGTTTGGAGAAGAGGAGACTGAGGGGTGA
>VZRW01004835.1:41429-63924 GCA_013398125.1 Aegotheles bennettii
GAAGGACAGGGAACTGCTTGAGAGAGTCCAGCGAAGAGCCACAAAGATGATGAAGGGAGTAGAACATCTCCCTTATGTGGAGAGGCTGAGGGAGCTGGGTCTCTTTAGTTTGGAGAAAAGGAGACTGAGGGGTGACCTTATTAATGTTTATAAATATATAAAGGGTGAGTGTCAGGAGGATGGAGACAGGCTCTTCTCAGTGATGTCCAGTGATAGGACAAGGGGGAATGGGTGCAAGTTGGAACATAGGAGGTTCTGCGTGAACATAAGGAAGAACTTTTTCACTGTGAGAGTGACAAAACACTGGAACAGGCTGCCCAGAGAGGTTGTGGAGTCTCCTTCGCTGGAGACATTCAAAACCCAACTGGATGCATTCCTGTGTGACCTGTTCTAGGTTGTCCTGCTCTGGCCGGGGCATTGAACTAGGATTTTTCGAGGTCCCTTCCAACTCCTAGCATTCTATGATTCTGTGAACTCAGGTTAGGGGTAGTTAGACTGGAACAATTTTCCACCTGTACAATGGGAATTGACTGGACAAAGAAGAGACAGGAAGGCAAAAAGGATCATGAAACCAGTCAAGAGAAGGTAGAGAATGGGATCAAGGATGAAAGAGTGGTGGTACAAGAGAATTAAGACTGAACAAGGAGTTAAAAGAGGAGTTACGTGAGGGGCGAGGTAAGAGACTAGGCTAGGAGTGGAGGAATTAACAGGACTTGGTCTGAATTCCAGGCAGGGCTGGGAACCAGGTGCAAGAAGTCTTGCAGACTGGGTTGAAGTGGAGAGTTCATGAACAGAAGGCAACTGTGAGAATGGCTGGACTAAAGGGATTCAAAAGAGGTGCACTAGTTAGAAGAAATTCATTCTGACAGCTCAGATGTGAAGATGGGACTGCTACTTATAATCTGGTGCCACTGAGAAGAAAGTAAAGATTGGGGAAAAAAATAGAATGGCCTTAGTAAAAAGCCTTTATTATCTATTTCCTAATTTTACAGAGCATTACTTTGCATCTTTAGCATTTTAATGTGGGGGTGATGGGGGGTGAGGTGTGCACTCTAAATGTAGTTCATTAAAATGGAGCTGCAGTTTGCAGCACATTGTTAAGCAATGAGGAGACCTTAAACATCCTCTTTTATAAAGAATCCTTGGTTGCTATGGAGGCAGTTTCAAAAATCCTTTGTTAGAATATATGTTTTCTGTTAATAAAAAAAGAGGTCACACATTTTTGGCTCAAGGATAATAACCCAAAAAGAAAAAAAGATCACTGAAGGAGTGGAGTATTAGGAAGTTAGGCAGAAGCTTGCTGCCCATAGGGAAAAGACAGTCTGTAACTAAGGAAAGAGGAGACAGGCAGGAAACAAAGAGTCTATATTTTAAGAATGGTTTCCATTTTTTTACTGGTTATCTATTTGCAGAATTAGAATTAACTACATAGGGAGGGGAAGGGCACGCCTGCTCTTGCAGCTAGAAAACCAGGCCTGTGCAAACCAGACACAAACTGAAAGCTTCACAATAATCCATCTCTTTGTTTCAGCAGACATCTTCCTTACATTGCTTAGAAAGGTGTCTGAGCAGTTTTCAAGGAAAAAGAAACAGGCAGTTCATCCCAAGGTCTTTCTCTTTTCTTACTCACAAATAACAAGAGACTGTGTTTAACATTAATCCTGCAGTTCAGGCACTTGTGCCTTAAGGAAAGGAGGGAGGAAGGTGTGGGATTGTTTTTTTAGTTTTATTTTGATGGGTTAGGAACCCCTGTGATTTTCTAGTCATGGGAACACCAGTGAAAAGTCTGCCTTGGCAGTTTTGTGCTGGATAAGTGGCATTGCTTCTGGAGAGTACTGCTTTCACAGAGCAGTGCATAGTCAGAGAGAGTTGTAGAGTCTATAGCTATGTAGCCTCAGTGCTGGAACAGGGATGGTCGAGGAATATTCTCCAAGACAGCCAAGGCAAATTTGAACCCACCGTACTTCTGCTAGTGCTACAGTCCCACTGTGTGTTTGCATCTGAGGCTCAGGAGGAGGGGCACATACTGCTGCGAATGGGGCCCATTTGGGTGGACTGGAGCTGGAGAGCATATGTGAAAAGCAGATGTGGTGTGTGTTCCTGAGCAGAGCCGAGTGTGACAGCAGGGGCTTGGGAAAGAAGTCTCTGTAATGACTGTGTTAAGATATTTTAATAAAGAAGTTACCTAGTGTAAATAAATCCATATGTTTTGTAATCCATAGTCCCATTCTGCTTCGGCATCTGGCAATGTGGGGATTTAGCAGTGATAGAATTAATGGTATAGCTTCCTATTATATTTAATGGGGGGTGGAAAACAATTAATTACTTATTTTAAATGACAGTTTCAGGAATAGTCTTCGTTAAGGAAGGCTCACAATTAAAGGAGATTATGCTTTCTAAAAGCTAGAAAGAATTAGACTAACCAACAAGAGTAACTTAGAAGAGGGATCGATATGCACAAGCAGTTTGTCATTGTGTATATAACTAGGAAGGTTCAAAATTTGTCACAGAAGTGATTGGGGGAAGAAAGGAAATATTTTTTAAAAAATCCTGTGTTCTATGTGAAAAGTACCTAATATGTCTGACTTCTATTTACCTTTTGTTAGTCTTTTCCTACCCTCTCAGTGCCCTCTCCTACAACCAAGAAGTGACTTTGTCAAAAAAAAAATAAAGGTTTTGTGGAAGGACGTGGAATAGATACTGGCTTTTTAACTAGAAAACACTGTCAAAAAGTGTTCCCAATTTGCTTGCTTTGGCAGTGAACTTTTTCAGAAGAAATAAATAAATGGCTATACTGTCAGTCTTTATGGACTTACTGGGTCAAGTATCTTGTGCACAGGCTTCCTGTTTGCCTCTAGTTCTTAGCCCATGAAATACTGAGTTTTTATCTCAAGAAAACAAGGCACAGATTCTAGGTGAACACTGTCAAGATATTGTTAATTTTTTAAAAGTGTATTTTCTTTAAAACACAGATTTAAGAGACCACAGGAGAGAAAATTGGAAATTACCCCTTTTTAACCATTAGGAGTCTGACCATGAATATACAAACATGTTTTGCCCCCCTGATTTTTTTCTTGCTTCGGCATTGCATTCACTACTATTTATCATTTTCTTGATGTTGACTATGTCTGAGATTATGTGGGATACACTTTAAATGCCACTGTGAATCTTTTTGAAAGCATGCGAGTTCGTAACAGTAATGATAGTGGCAATAGTACTTCGGTACACTCAAGGAATCCTGTGACCTTTCTTCCAAAGGGATGATACACTGCCGAAGGGATTTAAATAACGTTGTCCAGAAATGCATTTATCATTTCTGTAGCTGTCTGAACGTCTTTGCTGAGAAAAGTGTTCTGCAATTTTCAGTCATTTTTTTCCTGATTTCACACATCTCTCACTTTACTAGAGGGAAAAATACCAAAAAAAATGAATAAATAATAAAAATGTGAAACATGAACATTTGTAGCTTGCTGATCATCATAACCATATGTATTCTGGGGAATTACAGCCACCAAAGGTGCACAGAGTTGCTCAGCTATTTCCTACTGGTTTTGTCCCTTCAGGAAAAGGAGTGTCAGGACTTTCCCCACTGGCTGGTTTGCAGGAGGGTAGGGTTAGGGGAATGATAAAAGGGAGTGAAAAGTTACCTTGTTTTTACGGTTTTCCTGCCAGTAGCTAGCCCTAGGGGAGACAGGCATATTGGTAGTTAGAGCTCTGGCCATGTAAGAGATCCCTGAGTTTAAAGAAAAGTGCTTGTTCTTCACTCAGCCAGGTACCCCAGAGGCTTCAGAGGATACAAAACAAATGTGCTACATGCTGCTACAAATCTTTGCATTCATGCTGGCTTGAATTTCCCCAGCAAAAAAAATGCAGTCCTACAAGATTTCTTAGAAAAAAAATATGTTTCTCCATACATGGCAAGGGATAGAGAGCTGCGGTCCTCTCCTCTCCCTGCCCCAGCAGGGCCAGCGGACACAGTGGGTTAGTGGTGCTGAAGGCTTGGCACAGCTCTCCCATGCTTGGTGTTGGTTGCTGTGGACCAGAGGGCCTCAGAGCACCCAGGACCAGATGCCAGATGGATCTGAGCTGCATAGGCTCTTTAATGGCTACTACTCTGCGGGGAGATTAGTGTGGTAGAATGCTGCCATATGCCTCCCTGCCCTGAGAAATCCCTTTCATTCCCCTGACACATATATAGAAACCCTTTTACCAAGCAACCTGCAGGACAGGAAAACATCTGCCTTTGGGTTGGCTCCTCTAATGAAACCTGGGCTGTCTGGCATTTTGCTGTATGCACAGGAATTTGAAAACAGATTGACTTGTTGTCACTTTATTTATACGTTCCTATTTCCGTATTTCTGGGCTCTGTTGATCACCTGATCTAGCTCCAGAGATAGTGATGAGGGGTGTGAAGACACATTCACCTTCTCCCAAACTGCAGAAGATTGGCCAGAGCTAGGCAAGTTGCTCTGGTGTCCCTGGAATATCACATTCTCTGCAGTGGTTAAGTTGTACAGGAAAATTTGTGTAGCTTGCTTACACACTCAGATCACCAGATTTGGGTGGGTATTTGATTCCCTGGGTCATATTAGCAAGGGTGGTCGTGTGATTGTTTTTTACCTCCCTGCAGCATGGGTCATGTTTTCCTATCTAGAAACATCTAGAGGGTTTAATGTTTCCCATCACCTTCTTAGGCAGCACTAGTCTCCACTCAGTCTCCACTTTCTGTGCCACTTTGTCATTGCAGCTTTTGATCTCACATTACAGATCTTCAGCATCTGCCATGAGGTTCTGGAGAGGGCTTTGCAGAGACACACAAATAAGATCTTCCTAACTAAGCCATCTCATGCATGGTTTCCTACAGTTGTTAAAGTGTGGACTTGCTGACATAGATGGTCCCTTCCAGTCCTAGTGCAGTAAAAGCAGAAAAATGGGCCAAAATTTGAAATATTAGTGATACCATTTAAGTGTTATGTACGGTAGCAGAATTATGCTATACAGAGAAGCAACAGACTATATGTTTGTGAATGGTTTTTAAGAGGAAAGCAAATGTCACTCCAGTCTACAAGAAGGGCAAGAAGGAGGACCCGGGTAACTATAGACCGGTCAGCCTCACTTCCATCCCTGGTAAGGTGATGGAACAACTTGTTCTTGGCACTATCTCTAGGCATATCAAGGATGAGGGGGTCATTAAGAGCAGTCAACATGGGTTTACCAAGGGTAAGTCATGTTTGACCAACCTTATAGCCTTCTATGAGGAAATAACTAGGTGGATAGATGATGGTAGAGCGGTAGATGTGGTTTATCTCGATTTCAGTAAGGCATTTGACACTGTCTCCCACAGCATCCTCGTAGATAAGCTGATAAAGTATGGGTTTGGTGATCAGGTAGTGAGGTGGATCAAGAACTGGTTGAAGGGAAGAAGTCAGAGAGTTGTGGTCAATGGGGCAGAGTCTGGTTGGAGGACTGTGACTAGTGGAGTGCCTCAGGGGTCGGTACTGGGACCGGTGTTGTTCAATATCTTCATCAACGACCTGGATGAGGGTACAGAATGTATCCTCAGCAAGTTTGCTGATGACACTAAACTGGGAGGAGTGGCTGACACACCAGAAGGTTGTGCTGCCATTCAAAGAGACCTTGATAGGCTGGNATTAATGTCACCTATGACCTCAGTTGCCCTGAAGTCATGATTATCTTGGTCATCACTGATGATAGATGGAGCAAAAAGTGGCCATGCTCTTAATTCTGTTGCCTCAGTAAGGTGCTTGCATCCACATCTTTCTGCGTGTTAGTTCTACCAGGCTTCTAATGAGGAATCTTTTCCTCCTTCCAAGAAGCTAGCAAATACGCCAATGTCATGTCTATACCTCCTAGGCAGAACTAAGCCTTGTTCCTCAAACACAGCTGCTGGAGTAATACTAAAATTTCTATTTTTTTTTTATGTGAACAGATTTATCTAAAGAGAACCAAAGAGACTTTCTACTGCTGCTTTTTCTTGCTGCAGTGGGAAAAAGGAGACATCTCAAATTTGCTCCTTCTGCGCTTCTGGTGCTTCTGCACAAATGTATTTTCCTATAACATTTTACTGTTATGCCCTAGGGAGGAGCGTTAGCAGAATCCAAATATTTAGATGTTCATTATCCCCTGCACATGTATTTTCCATTAACATCAATGGAATTTAAACGTGTACATAAGGAAAGGAAAACAAACAGTTAATGATCTAAGCAAGAGAAGGGAAAACACAGGGGCCTCCGAAAACAAGTTAGCTGTAGAGGGGATGAAAATTATTTTCCTGAATTAATTATACATAATAGCAATGGAAAAGATCTCATGGACTTGGATCATCTCTCTCCACCCTCTGCAGGAAAAGGATTGTATCTACATTTGTCTCTCATTCTTTGTACATAATTTACTCTTGCAGACCTTTAGTGACAGTGAATCAAATGGCAACTAATTACCATGACTGTCAATAAATGTTTTCCTGATGTGCAACTACACCAGAAGGAAAAATGCCAGGGAAGCTGTGACAGAGAGAAGGTAAAGAGGCAGCACTGTGTGATCTTAGAATCACAGAATACCTCAAGTTGGGATGGACCCATAAGGACCATCAAGATGGTCCCAGAAGGATAATTACTGCCCCACAGGTCAGCCTATTTCAGAGTGGCCACAATGGTGAACTTTGGATCATTGGACTGGATGATTTTGAAGGTCTCTTCCAATCTCGATGATTCAATGATTCTATGATTCTATGATTACAAAACCCACAGCTTTGCTTTAATGTATGTCCCTGTGAAAGCAAATAAAATAATAAAGAAGTCAGTCTCATAATGAAAGAAAATATGTTGTGAAGTGTATTGTCTCAAAAAATCCTGAACAATCAAAGAAATACCATAGATGAATATTGTGTCACAACGAGTTTACTGTTTCACCATTTTGATGAAAGCAGTGGAATAGTCAAGTGTGAGATACCAAAACTTTAGAGAGGAGTTCTGAATGTTTCCATGCACAGCAAATTGGATGACAGAACAACACAGCAGTATTTTTTTCTTGCCATACTGGTCCTTCTAACATTTCATATGGTGACTCTTGATCTTTCATTTAAACCAGTGACAAGCAGACATACTAGAACAGCCAGAGCACTGCAGCGGCTGGTGCCCATGCCTCCTCCAGTACTGCATTACAGATGTTACCAGTGTGACCAAGCAGCTAATGGGCATCAACATACAGCTTTGGGAAACTGGGCGCTCTGATGCAGACCACAGACTCTCAAATACCCATTGAAAAGACATTGCTTAGCACAGAACACCTGAAAATATCTATGTTCATCTATTCATTTTGAGTGCCTCAGAGGAATGAACTAGTCTATCTGGTGACAGGCATTTCCACCAAAGCAGAGGTGGAGGAGGTACATATATATTATATCCATATGTATATATTATATCCAGCTTTGGGAAAGGTTGCTTCTTTCTTTACTTTGAAAGTGGATAGTCAGGAACATATTCGAGCTGTGGTAAAAGCAGAGACAAATTTTCCCTACTATAAATTTAGCTAAGCTCACACTACCTTGGAACTTTACTGTGGTGGCCAACCAGTCTATTTCTCTCTTTTCATTAAACTATCAGCAAAAATGTTAGAGGAATTTAAAAGAAATAGGCAACTGACTCATTTCTGGAATAGTCACTGACCCATATACTCAGAGGAGTAAGAGAGCTTTGATGGCAGGTTAGGAATAGAGAAATGTTTTTGACTGTCTAAGCTCAGAAGGACAGACACAGCTGTGGGAGAGCCTTGGTGGATTAATACCAACAGGGATATTCATGACGTGATAGTGACACTTTTATTAAAGAGTTAAAAGTAATGCTTTACTTAGGAAATAAAATTTTCCCTGATATTTTAACAGCTATATCTCTGGGATGATCATTATCCTTTATTCATTTCTTAAATTCATTATTATTTTTCCACAGTGGAACCTATTGAGGTTTCCATATTATATTTCTAAATTGTTCTTGGAGGAATGAAGCAGAATACAGTCATTCAGAACAAATGAGGGCTGATAACTAAAAATATTTTGTTAATTACAAGGTGGTTCAAGTAAAGTAACAAAGAGAACCAATTGTGATTGATCCATTGAAAGTCAGAGTTTATTGGATTTGAATTCTGTCTAGTCAGGAATAGGCAAATATCTCAAGGTTGTAAGCACTAGATAAAGAATCTGAATGATGAGCTACCTGCATTCAACTTTTGTTTATTTTCAAGGGACAGTTGATGTTATAGTATCAACTTTACATCAGTGACTCCACTAAGATTTCAACAGCTTTTTTTCTGGGATATAGGTTTGTTTGGGGATTTTTTATTTCTAGTGGGTGACTATATCACCTATCAGTCAGACTCTATGTGTAAATATATGTAACGAAGCAAGCAAAAACCTTACAAAAATGGAAGCATGAAAAGGCAAAGGAAAAAATGTCCCTATTAGTTCTATGCTTACAGAACAATTACAAGGAAGACTGATGGACATTGATAGACAACTGTCAGAATTGCAAAGCCTGGAGTATAGCACAGCCCAGAGTACTGATTATCTCATTAATGTTCCAAAGGCTTCATGGAGGTTTTTTTTCACAGATGATTTAATGTACTTTTTTCCACAGCTAAACAGTAATTCAAATGAAAAAAACTTAGAATGATATGAAGCAGGCATTGCACCATTTAATCTGTTGAATCAAGGGACTAGATTACTTCCCTTCTTTATATGATTACTGAGAAGAGTCACACACCTCAGAAAGGCAGTGAGAAACCTCACACGCCGAGCAAGAAGCTACTTAGAAATCACAGTTTCTGAAATTCCTGCCTGCTTTGAGCTCTTTAGGCCAACTCCAAGGGACTTCTCAATGTATCTGAAACCAAAGACAAGGATTCTCTCCAGAGAAATACCAGATACCATCTAAAGTAAGTGATCACAGCTATAGCTCGCCCTTTAAAACATAACCAGAAGAGGTGTCGCTACTCAGTGTTTCTGCAACAAAAAGGTAATTATAGTATTCAGACAAGAGGAAGTGCAAGAGCCAGACATTTCTCTTCTCAGGCTGAGAAGTTTTAAATTTATAGTTTCCACCTCAGTAGACAATTTTCTCTTGGAGGGGAGCAGTTAATTCTAACATTTTACTGGGTAGAAACAATATTCTGCAACTTTCTTGGTGAAGTTAGGCTATTGTCTAGAAAAGAACATAAGTTTAATAGGTTTTTTCCCCCAGCAAAGTTCAAAAAATCTGGAAATGAACATATTTAGTATGAATGACTTGATTCAACAACATTGCTCTGACATGGCTTCAGAAAAAAAGAAAATATGTTAAAAAAAAATCCCAGTTGTGAGGTATCACTTTCTCTTCTGCAAAGAACTTTCATTGTCTTCTACTTATTAATAGTAAATAACCTCAGTGTATGTTAATGCAAGAGGATAGAGTTCAAAGTTTTCCTGCTTCCTTATCTTTATGAAATCATTACTTTCAAAAATAATTACTGAAAATCAATTGTCCACAACTGAACTAAGAGACTGTACATGTAAATGTATTTTAGGAAATGCAATAATTTCTAAGTTGTAGCAGTTATGCTTGTCCAGTCAATAAAAGCTGTTTTTTATACCACATCTTTAACTGCTAGTCTTTCTTTTTTAAGTCCTTTTCTTCTTTCATTGAAGGGGAAACATGAAATAAAGTGATCAAACACAACCTTCAGAAGAAGTTTTTGTAGGATGATTTTTCAGTCATAATGAATGGAATATTTCATCTCATTAAGTGAAAAGAATCTTAATTGATACTTGAAAGCAACTCCTCTGACAAGAAAAGGTTTCTACAAAGTTCTCCTACCCTTTCCTGAATATTATTCAGCTTAGTGATGTTAAATACCAGAATCACAGAATCACAGAATCAGTAAGGTTGGAAGGGACCACAGTGGGTCATCTGGTCCAACTTCCCTGCCCAAGCAGGGTCATTCTAGAGCACATGGTACAGGACTGCATCCAGATGGTTCTTGAATATCTCCAGTGAGGGAGACTCCACAACATCTCTGGGCAACCTGTTCCAGTGTGCAGTAAATCACACAGTAAAGAAGTTCTTCCTCAAGTTCAAAGGTAACTTCATGTGCATTAGTTTCTGACCATTGACCTCTCTTGTTCTATTGGTTGGCACCACAGAAAAGAGCCTGGCTCCATCCTCTTGACCCCCATCCTTTAGATATTTATACACATTAATAAGGTCCCCTCTCAGTCGCCTCTTCCTGAGGCTGAACAGGCCCAGCTCCCTCAGCCTTTCCTTGTTGAAGAGATACTCCAGACCCCTGACCAACCTAGTGGCTCTCTTTTGGATCTGATCCAGGAGCTCCACATCTCTTTTGTACTGTGGACCCCAGAACTGCACACAGTTCTCCAAATGTGGCGTCACCAGGGCTGAGTAGAGGGGCAGGATCACATTCCTTGACCTGCTGGCAATGCTGTTTCTAAGAGCAGGATTCCATTGGCCTTCTTGGCCGCAAGGGTACACCACTGGCTCATGGACAGTTTGTTGTCCACCAGTACCCCCAGGTCCCTCTCTGCAGCGCTGCTTTCCAGCAGGTTGGCCCCCAGCATGTACTGGTGCATGGGGTTGTTCCTCCCCAGTTGCAGGACCCTGCATTTGCCATGAAGTTGAACTTAAGAAGGCTTTTTTTCCTGCACATCTGTCCAACCTATTAAGGTCCCTCTGAAGGGTTGTACAACCCTCTGAGGTATTGGCCACTCCTAAACCAAGCTGCATTTTCAGCTGGGTCTGAGGGAATAATACTTTCTGTAGGACTTAAGTACCATGTTAGATGTGTTTTGAAACAGAAACATAAAGGAAGCAACAGCTAATAGAGGAATACATAGAGAATGTTAGACTGCTGGTCCTCTCTGCCTGCACCCTCAGAGTCCATCTGAATGACTTCAAATAAACTATTGTCTTGCCTTTGCTATATACAGCATGATAACTCACATATTTCATATCACCTTCGATTTTCGGATTTTTTCCCCAATAGAGTTGTTTTGTAGGTCTGTATCTATAACAGGATGAGGGAAAATTATCTTTATTTTAAAATTCATTTTCTTCTCACAGTACAGTTGACATTGCCAAGTTATGTTAAATCAGAAAAATTAAAAATGTAAGACTTCAGAAAATGCCAAGAGATCACCTCGTCCATCCTGTTTTCTAGGAAGCATAAGAATATGTACCCAACAGTGATTAACATGATTGAAAAACCTCACTGATTATCCCAAAATATTCCTCATAACAGAAGTCAACTTTATGGGCACATTGCTCCTAATTTCTTAGTGTCAGGAATTGAGTTAGCCATCTGTCCCTTCCTCTGGGGTCACTGCCATCTTTGGCAAGATTGCAAAACTCTTGCCAAGTTTTTTTCTATTTCTTCCCTCACTGCTTTCTCTCCAGACTCAAGGATGTAATTTGTGTAGGCCTAGAGGAGCTCTGTCCACTTAAAACATATGATTGCCTCTCAATATTTTGCTACCTCTGTCCTCAGAAAATTTCCTGTGGTCCCCTTTAGAAAGCAAAAGGCCTTGCAGCAAGTCGACCTGCTGATGACAGTTGTCATATTCTCTTGCACTCTGATCCTTAGTTCTCACATACTTCATCCTATTTTAAGCAGGTTTTTAGAAAAGCTCTCTTCCTAGCATTCTTCCTTACCTGTCTCACTCTTTCATCTCTCTTTGTCTTCCACAAAAAGTATTTAAGGTGTTTAGTGAGAATACTTCTCATTGTTGACAGCTTCTTTTGTCCCTTTTCACTGTCATCAAGGTAACAGGACTGGCAGATGAGGGTGGCAGTAGAATTGTTCAGCTTGTTAAGCACTGTTTTCCTTATGTTATTAAGACTATTATCTAGATTAGTTCTTTACTGATACAGAAAATAGAAAAAAAATCTTTTAAAAAATGTGTGTACTTGTATACCTAAATCCTGTTGCCTACAATTTTTTGCCCTGTGTCTTTAGTTCCTGCTTTTAACATTAGCTTGAACTCTAGGGAACTGGTTTTAATCGTATTAATTTTTATATAAAAGGCAATTTGTAACTTTAAAAAAAAATTAAAACAAGTAAACATGTGGCTAAACCAAGCTGCTGTAAAATGTGAAATTAGGTCTCTTGCTCTACATCAGGAGACACCTAAAAGATCACTGACATTAGAACCTCAAGCGTATAGTATTATTTGCATTTCCCATTCACAGTTGCAGTGTAGAAATGCCTGGTGAACCAATGTAAAAAAACAGTGTAGTCTACTCTGCTGCCTGTTTCTTCTTCAAGCACTCCTCACACACACAAGGATCCTGTCAAGATGCTGTGGGACTCAAAATTCCAAAATCCTCATGTCATTAAAAGCTCTGTTTCAGCTGAGAGTACAGTTCAGTGAGAAGTTTATCTGCCACTGAAACATTGTCACCACCTGCAGTACACTGTGCTGCAGCTATTCAAAATTACTTATTATTATAGGGCAGAGTGGGAAGAATAACTTTTTAACTAACTGCACTTAATGATCTAGGACATATTTACCCCATCTGAAAATTTACAAATTTATTACCGATAAAATACTCAGGGCTAATTAGTGATGAACGCTCAGAGTTTTCATCTTGTTGGTTGCAGCAATAACTGTCAATTAGCTCTATGCAAAGTACTTTTTACTCAATAAATTCTACTATTCTTACGTTGGATGAAGATACAAAGAATGTATCTACTTCTGATGTTCTCTCTGCCTACCTATACACTACTGGACACTTTCATGTTCAAATGCTTTATATATGATACATAACTATCCCTATTTTACTGAGGAGAAGAGATATTCAGAGATAAGCTCAAGCTACACAGAACAGCAGTAAAAAATGAAAAGCTTAACTAAAGTTTCTGACCTTTCGCACAGTCCATAATCTTCCTTAAAATAAGATCTTTTCTAGCTACGGATACAAAAGCACAAAGAAGTTGCTACCAGCAGACACGTCTGTGTAGGTGGGAAGTGAGTTTTTGATTGTAAGTAAAACCAATGAAGCACTTCATGGAAGATTCACTCTATTCAAGTTCACTCACCCTGTCCCAGAAATCTCAGGTTTTAATCAAGTAGCCCATATAGCTCAAGTTTTCTGATTGTGTGATCCTACATTTATTAATACTGGATCCAAGCATTTCCAAATCACTCATGGTATAAATTCAGCTTGAATCATGAATGATCACAGAATTAGCCATAGTATATGACACAAAGTTTAGATTAGGTTTATGTTTGGTATGTGGAAACAGGTGATACCTGTCATGGCTGAGGTAAGAAGCATGTGTAGATTGTACTTGACCTGGGATTAAGTCTGCTGGAACAGTATCCACATACACAAAATAAATTGGTTGGTTGGTTCAACACTTCTAGAGATTCTATTTCAAGTATTTCACTTAGTTACAGCACATCACATCTTTTTTTTTTTTCTTTTTTCCCCTTTTGAAATATGTCACAAATTTGAGCCCATTGAAGTTTGGCTGCCTACAGAAACATTTAAAAGAAGTCCAATGTGTTTTTGTGCTTCATATCTTTACCTATTGCCATTGCAATTTAACCTCCTTTACTTGAAAATCAGTACAGTCCTTAGCAGACTCTGTGGCACTCCTTGGCACTCTGTTTTTTGGAAGTGATTCCACACTGGGAGCACTTTTTTTCCTTGGTTTCAGGGCTTCCTGACTGTACAAAAACCTGACATTTAGACTGCAGAAATGAGGACAAGGCACTTTGGAGGGGAAGGAGCAGGGCCAGGCCAGAAAGATGGGAAGAACCCAGGCAAATTAAGCTTCCTACTCCCACGGCTTTTCTCTTCTTGCTGAAAAAACTTGATCCTTTGCTCAGTGACAGCACTAAAAGAGCAGAAGGCTGTGCAGGTAGGAGGCAGAGACTGGATATTTAAGCAATGCACTGCATGTCCTCATCTGCCATCTCAGGCAGTCTGTCATTGTAGGCTACTGTTTACTTTGCCTGTAACTAAATAAGCACTGTTGGTTAGGTTCAATCTATTATTCTTTCCCAAGGGAAGGGCTTTGTGAAAATTACCACCTCCCTCACAAAGTTGCAGGTTACATCACTGAATGTTTCCTATAAGCACCCTTAAATCACTCATAAACATTTTAAAGGGCTGCGGCATCACATGAATATCTGAACACAGAGGGTCCAGATTAACAGCCCCATGGCTGAGGACTGCTGATCCTAAAACAGGGAGAGATTTTTAGTGCAAATAATGGTAAAGTCTCACAAAGTGCTTATGCAAGCTGATTTTATTTGGCTTTTATTGCCTTTTTTACACAAATACCCTGGCTTGGATGGTTAGTTAATCATTACTGCTACCATTCAGGAAAAATGCCACTTCAGAATAAAAAATGTATTTGCAGCTCTCCTCTCTGAACACAGTGATGTTCCACAGCATGCTAATACACGTACAAAAATTACTCTGATACTATACGCCCTGTTGCCAGGATACTTTTGCAAGACATTTTTCTTCGACTGTCAGTTGAAAATGGTGTGAAATAGCTGTTATTTGAAGTATTTCAAGCCACTGTTCAGCCATAATGCTTTAAGTAACACAATAGATAGAAAGCACAGAGTGGAACATCAAAATCTATATGAACAATGCTTACTATTAATATTATACCTACAGGATGATTTCAAATCCCTCAGTGAACTGAGAGAGAAATTTGACCCCCTGAAGTACAACCCCTTTCAAAATTCCCATGCACTAATTCTGTCTCCCACCATCTGCTTTATAGGACTGTACTTTCATATAAAATTGAGTTTGAGTCTTGTAGATCACAAAGAATAGGACTCAGCTACAAGACCCATTATGTACCCATTATGTAAGGCAGGAGTCCACAAACCAGTTTTCCCACAAAAACACACTTCTGAACAGAATTTCAAATTTTCTCAAGCATGCTTTGCACTAAGCGCTTCAGTGAGCTGCCTGGAGTCACATTGATCAAGATCTCAGAAACTGTCTTACTGTCATGAATCTCAAAAGCTCTGCTGTTATCTGATACTATAAGCTAAAGTACCAAGACAGAAATTATACCTCTATCACACAGAGAACA
Source organism: Aegotheles bennettii (assembly GCA_013398125.1). Lineage (NCBI taxonomy): Eukaryota > Metazoa > Chordata > Aves > Caprimulgiformes > Aegothelidae > Aegotheles > Aegotheles bennettii. The sequence continues at coordinate 56,553 of VZRW01004835.1, forward strand.
AAGTGCTCCGTGCAAGGGAGAGCTATGGGGAAAGGCAGGACATGGGCTGAATGCCTTACCCTGAGCATTGCTCTGCAGTGAATTGCAAAGTGATACAGAAATCCCAAGGTAACTTGGCCAACAACAGTTGAAAGTCTGACATTTAGACAACAACAAAACCCAAAAGGATATATCATCTCTGGCTAATTTCTCTTCAGCCTATAAGAGAGCAATCCCTGCTGCATCAATCCCTCCCTACTCACAGTCTTTTTCACCCTGTTACTGTAATAACCTGAAGATTTTAGATTATGACAGGAGAAACCATGGATTAAGGAGAGCATTTGGTGTTGTGCAACAGCTCAAACTGCTTTACATAGCTCTCAAACATTGATACAAATGTGCTGTGTGGGCTATTAGTGTAATTATCTGTAAAATCACATTTAAGCAGACAGTCTGACTAACTGAAAAGGTGTATGGAATCCTTTTCATCCTCCTTGGTGGCCCCAAAAGTAAAGAGATACAAAATCACTGCACCTTTACCTTTCGTCTGATAATTAAATTCCCATTCTGCTGGCATGAGTCAAGAGATCACAACTCAGTCTGCTGACATGGTGTAAAAGTGAATTGGAAATCTCTGTGTAAACAAGTTATCCTTGTGTATAATAGAAAATCTGGGGAGCTCGTGCACACAAGACAACTGTGTGAACGTTAATCCACAGAATGATGACAAAAGGAAAAATCTAAAGCAAAAAGTAAACATGGGATTAAATGGATTTTTTTTTTAATAATTATAACAGGATGCAGAGTGTAAGGCCATGAATTACTGAAGTAATCCCGACATCGCAGACACTGCAGTGATAAAGTTTTTTATGTAGATTCTCATCCCTGAAGGCTCTAAGGATTGGTGGATTTTCAGTAGCTCTCAGCAGTTTTTCCTCAGTTGTAAAACACAGTATGAAAGACAGATCCTGCCTGCCTTTGTGCTCAGTTTCAGTTTTGAGCACATAGGCTGAACCTCATTTTCCTGAGACCTGGTGACTTTCAGCCAGCAGAGGATGATCCTTACTTGTGCCAAAGCATAAAAAATGTCAAGACTGGAAGAGGCAAAATCCGGTGCGATTATGTACAGTATATCTGCATGACTGGAAAGATGATGCCATCCCTCCATTCTGGCCAGGGCTAGCTCTTGACAGTGCAAGCAATTGGTGAAATTATCAAAGACACTGAGTAAAATTCCAGTTCATGAGCTCTTTTTTGCACAGTATTCATTTCACCTCTACCAGGATTCTCGACAAAGTGATATAAAGAGATGAGTGAGAATAGGTTTTGGAAGACACCAGACATTCATTGCTGCAGTTATTTTCCTATATTTCTTTCCAGATGAATCAGTCCTAGAGATATAATTGCAACCAACTGGTGAAACCAATGAACTTCTTGGATAAAGGGAGTGTGCATGTTTACGCTTCATTTAGGAAGGACTACATTCTGTCAGTCAGTCTGTACAACACAGTTACAGTGAATGATCACTGCAAGTAAGCATACAGTTGCCATTTTTGTACAAGGAAAGATCATAATATTGGTTGTAAACTTATTTGTAGAAAAATAGACTGTTCCTGAATCCCTGAATACCAAAGGAGCAAATAGCATTATACAATTTCCCCATTCAAACCCCCACATTCGCTTTCTTAATAGTCATACTTCTACCTGCTTTTCCCCAAGAAAAAAACCTCTTTCATTCTTGGATTCTTCATAGTTCCTGAAACACTGTTGTCTTCCCCTGTGATGCATGCCTTTGGTCACATCCTTCTGTCACATGCGGTCATGCACAACTCCACCGATGCATGTTCAGACCAGTGAAGTGATAAAGGTCAGCTCTTCTATCCTTTTTTATTTTTTTTCTTAATCACAACTTCCCTTACAGTTCAATGCATATTTAATTGTTCTATGATTTATTCTCACCTAATGTGGTAAGCACATCCATTAACTCCAAAGATTTCTGTGATTTTTGTGATCTATAGATCATGAACACACTTTCAGGATGCTGTCAAAATATTTCAGCATCATGCTGTCATTGTGGAAATGATGGCTGGCATTTAAAAGCCATCTTTCTTCCTTTCTTTTCTCTGTGCCCATTGTACAAGGATTCTTTCTTTCAAATCTAGTATTTACAGTGTATGTTTCCAGTACTGTTTAATGTTACGGTCAGTGATGCAATGTCAAGCTGGGGACCAGTTACCAGTGGTATGTCCCAGGGGACAATAATGGGGCCAGTGCTGTTTAATATCCTTATTAATGACCTGGAGGGTAGGACAGAAGTTGCAGATGATACAGAACTGGGATGAGTGGCTGATACACCATGTCTGTCTCAGCAGACTACTGAAATGGGCAAACAGGAATATCACGAAGTTCAACAAAGGGAAATGCAGAGTCCTTCACCTGTGGAGGAATAACCACATTCACCAAGGTTGGTGCTGACTTTATGGAAGGCAGATTGGCAGAGAAGGACCCGGGGGTTCTGGTGGGAAGCAATTTGAACAGGAGCCAGCAATGTGCTCTTGCAGAAAGGAAGACCAACAGCATCCTGGGCTGCATGAGGAAAAGCACTGAGTGTAGGTGAAAGAGGTGATCCTTACCCTCTGTTCCACACTGGCGAGACACTCCTGGAGTGTTGGGTACAGTCCAGGGCTCCCCAGTACAAGAGACATGGACATAATGGAGAGTCCAATAGAGGGCTGATTAAGGGACTGGAGCATCTATTCTATGAGGAAAGGCTGAGGGAACTGGGACTGTTGAGCTTGGAGAATAGAAGTCTCAGGGGAAGATCTCATTAAGGTGTATGAATACAGGATAGAGGAAGTAGAAAGAAAGAGCCAGACTCTTCTCAGTGGTGCCCAGTGAAAGGACAAGCAACAATAGGCATAAACTGTGTTATTTATGTTTAACCATGAGAAAAAATATTTTTAATATCTAAGCAGTAAAACACTGGAATAGATTGCTGAAGAGGTTGTGAAGTCTCGATTCTTGGAGATATTCAGAAGCTAACTGGACATGGCCCTCAACAAACTGCTCTAGCTGATCCTGTTTTGAGCTGGGAGCTTGATGAACCCCAGAGCTCCCTTCTAACCTCAATTCTCTTCAGTCTCCTTCTACACTACCTGTCACAAAGTTTATACTGCATATAAGAGGCCTCAGCTAATTTCCAGTTCAGTTTTCCACTTCACCATTTAAAGTCACAGTTACCATTCAGTGCACTAGAAAGGTACTCTATAGTACAGAGCAAAGGGGAGACAGTCTGTTCAGGATTACACATGCAAAGATCCATGAAGATGATCAGAGGGCTGGAGCATCCCTCCTGTGAAGAGAGGTTGAGAGAGTTGGTGTTGTTAAGCCTGGAGAAGGCTTCAGGGAGACCTCATAGCAGCCCTTCAGTACCTGAAAGGGCCTACGGGAAAGATGAGGAGGGATTTTTTACAAGGGCATGGAGTGATAGGATGAGGGTGAACAGTTTCAAGTTGAAATATGCTAGATTTAGATCACATATCAGGAAGAAATTCTTTCCTGTGAGGGTGGTGTCTTGTTTTAAGTCTTGTTTTAATAGACTCAAATAAGGAGTTTATAAGTAAGAAATTTACAGATGAAATAAATCAGTTTTAGTGAACCAACCAACTAGATCTGGAAGCTGAAATCCAGAAAAGTCTTTAATATCCAAGTTCCTTTATACTTTCCTCCATCTTTTCAGCCTGACAGTTCTTATACAAGGACAGTGTCCCCTAAAAAAAAGAAGAAATGTTGCTACTAATTATTCACTAGTCTCCAGAGTTTCCATCCATTTAGCATCAACATGCTTTCCAGGCAAATTATTTATTACATTATAGTTCATCACTGAAGCAACTTCAACAAGTTCAGAACAACATAGCTTCAAGGCCTTAATATTGAACTGAGACCTGCAGCAACCTGTGGAGTTACAGTCACTCCTACAAACACCAGCAAGCCAAAATACTGGAGGATCTAGATTTTGTTAAAGTGCTCTTAACTCATAAATTCACAAGCCTGGTTGGCTATTAGATAGTAACTAAATATATTTTTTTCCTCATAGAAATAGTAATTGGTTGATCACTGTATATGAGTCTCCTCATGCATGTTCTAACCACTTATTCCTATGTGTCTTCAGCTCAAATAAACTGCCTGGTCACACTTCAGTGGAGATTTCTGTTCCCCTAGGTGGAGAGAATAATAGCAGTCATTTGTACATTTTTTTTGTCGCAAAGCAGGATCATCAATTTCTGATTGCAAAGTTGTGCCTTGCAAAAAAAACCCCAAACAATCCTATTATTTAGCTGAAGGCCATGAAAGGCACAGGATTAGGGGAAATCCCAGAATTCTTCAGCCAGTAAGAAAATGTCCTTATTTTAAGTATATCATAAATTGAATGACATTCAATCCTGTCTCAAAAAGATAACATGATTACATGGAAATCTCTGACCCCTTCTCCACAAAGATATTAACAAAACAAATCATGTTTGACTAATCTCTAACACATGCCAGTGCTTGAAGAGTTAATTAGCAAATGGCACAAGGAAGAATGTTAACAGGGATTTTATACCACTTGCAGAGACTAACAGAAAATAAAACAGTTCTGCCTGTGTAAGCAGACTATATGCAACACAGGCAGAGCTCATATGGATTCTTATTCACCCCTGTCAAAAATCATATTTCATACATATAAAGGTAATTTTTCAGGAAATGACAGTGCTGTGTTCTCTGACATATTTATATATTTCTGTCTTTTAAGAGTTTCTGCTTCTAATAACATCAAGTTGTTCAGTTTCAACATAACCCTTTTCTGTAATTATCCAAACTGTCCAGGTGTTTATAATAACTACAAGAATTTTGATGTGGGGTGAAGACAAATTGGTCAGGGAAACTGTTCATTTTGCATTTTTTAAGTTCTGCCCTATCTGAGTCTCAAGCTTCTAATTTTTTACATTTACCCCTTCAGCTGTCCCTCCAACCTATATGTGCTTCTTTCATACTACGACCATCACGTTAACTTTTGCTTTACATCTATTATCATTACCCATCGATTAGAGAATCTCCATTTTAAGTCTCAAGGTATCACATGGCAGGGTTTTTTTACATTTTAAAGTTGATGTGGCTTTTTTTCCTTTCAAAATATGAAATAAAACCCAGTATTTTTTCAAAAACTGAGCCTTTTTCTTAAATGTGAGTCTTTTCATCATTTTCATAATTTTTAAATGGAAGCAAAAGGTTTAATTAACAGGGAATAAAACCATAACCACAAGATTTGTTTAAAAAGACATACTTTAAATCTTTCAGAAAACACTGCTCAAATACCTTCAAAAGTTGATATGATATTCCTTTTCAAATTAAGAAATTAAAACTACTCAAATATGTGTGTTAAAAACAATCTTAACCTATCTCAACCAGTTCTGGTCAGTCTTCCCTACTGTGAAGTGGTCAAAATTGCTCATAATTAATAACATTTTAAAGAAAAATAAAATTACATTTGCAAAATGAAATTTTCTCCTTCAGAAGGCTATTCTAGAAAAAGAGAAAGAGCTGGATTGGCAAAAGTTCAAGACAATGACAGTGAATGATTAATATGCAGTAATAAAAAGGGGACAAAAAGATACAAATACCCCTTTGGAATCTTTTGGTTTTCACTTTACTTTGATTCAACTGTGTTATTGCAGTCATGCTACCTGGTAATTTGAAAAATTGAGCACAACCTCTCCTTGTATTGTGTCAGAAAGCAGCACGTGAAAAATACTTTCCTTCCTGACTTTGAAGAGAATGGAATGGAAGGAAATCTTGGCTTTAATCATCTTTACTTTTCAATGATTTAATTCCATTTTTACTTAAAGGAGGAAATTCAGACTCAGTTTTAGTAATTCTATCAGTCATTCTGTTCTGGCAAATTGAAAATTTGTAGACTGCTCTCAGAGAAGATACTGATTAAATGTTCTGGACAAGCCCACATTTTCCCAGATATTTTTGATTACTTTTGTACGCTTAGGGTGGTATTCTCAGAAGGTATGACATGGACCCGATTCTGCTTCTGTTAAGACTTCTCCTATGCAAAATATCACTCTGGGTTTTTTATATCCAAATCTAAAGAAAATGGCAAAACGCTTGGTATGCACAATGGATGTAGGAAACATGGCAGAAAATACAAGGAATTTCAACTTCCACCAGATTCTGAACTATTTCATGAAGACTTTCCAAGTTTTCATATTCAAGTCAAGAGAATATGTTTTGTCCTGACTTCTGGGATCTATATAGCAAAACTTACTGTTGACCCTTTGCTATTAATTTTCCCATCCTTTGTGTCATCCAATTCACCCTGGAATATACCCTTTGTGAATGCCCTTTCATGTTTCTTGAAACATCAAGTATATCAGACACTCTTTTATTTTACAAAATTCTGAAATGATGGAAAATTAAAACGTTTCAATAACAGCTCCTATATAGTTTGAGTATGCAATCAAGTAAATCACAAACAAAAATTAAATCAATCAACTCTATAAAATTAACACTTACATAAATAGTCTTCATGGGAAGTTTAGGATTCACTTTCACAGAGCCACAGAATCATGGAATCACAGAATTAACTAGGTTGGAAAAGACCTTCCAGATCATCAAGTCCAACCGTTTCCCCAGGACTGCCTAGTCCACCACTAAACCATGTCACTAAGGGCCTCATCTCTACATTTTTTTGAACACATCCAGGGCTTGTCACTCCACCACCTCCCTGGGAAGCCCATTCCAATGCCTGAAAACCCTTTTGGTGAAGAAATTTTTCCTAACATCCAGTCTAAACCTCCTCCAGTACAGCTTGAGACCATCATCTCTTGTCCTATCACTTGTTACTTGGGAGAAGGTATCAATCACCTCCTCGCTCCATCCTCCCTTCAGGTAGTTATAGACAGTGGTAAGGTTGGCCTTGAGCTTTCTTTTCTTCAGACCAAACAACACGAAGTTCCCTCAGCCATTCCTCATAAGACCTGTGCTCTAGGCCCTTCACCAACTCTGTTGTCCTTCTCTGGACCAGTTCCAACAACTCAATGTCTCTCTTGTAGTGAGGGGCCCAGAACTGAACACAGCACTCGAGGTGCAGCCTCACCAGTGCTGAGTACAGGGGGACAATTGGTTTCCTAGTCCTGCTGGTCACACTGTTCTTGATGCAGGCCAAGATGCCATTGGCCCTCTTGGCTACCTGGGCACACTGCTGGCTCATGTTCAGTCAGCCATCAATCAGCACACTTCAGTCCCTTTCTGCCAGGCAGCTTTCCAGTCACTCATCCCCAAGCCTGTAGTATTGCACAGGGTTGTTGTAACCCAAATTGACGAAACAAGAGGAAACAGCTTTAAA
>VZRW01004836.1:0-116598 GCA_013398125.1 Aegotheles bennettii
CCAACCCTTAGATTCTGTGATTTGACTATTTAGCTATGTGATATTGTTAGCCTAATTTTAAATTTTCAGTGTCTTCATTATTGATGATACAGACAACATACTGATTTGGAAGTAAAGCCTTCAAGATAAGTTGAGTAACACTCAGTTCATTGAACTAGATAAAGAACAATTGCTTTATGCAAATTATGCCAAAAAGTCCCCAGCATTGTCATTGTATCATGATCTATTAATATTGTAAATATGAATTAATCTACACACATGGTAAGTATTCATACAGCAAGAGACAGTGTATCATTTGCTAATCTAAATTATTATGAACACCAAATATTTCAATAGAAACCAGCAAAAAAAACAACAGAAGAAAGCTGAAAGGAGATGAGAAGAAGCAGCAGCAGAAAGGAAAAATTGTAAAGGACAGAAAAAGGTCATATGTGTGCAGAAATAAGTGGAAGCAATCAGGGAATGGTATTTTGTTAAAGATCCCAGGTGAAACCAAATTGGTCCGAGATGTCATATCTACTTGACATTCTTTTCTCTCTAATAAGTACTCTACTGGGTTTTTTTTGCTACATTTACTGATTAGTAGAGACTCAAAACTCTTCCAAAGAATAGATAAATTTAAAAAATGAGATACAGTCTTAATTATAGGCTTTATGAAGTAAATGGGAATAGCTCAATCCACATCCAACCTCAGGAGACCCATATTAACTAGAGAAAATATAAGAAATAATATCTGAAATGAAGAACAGTTTGCAAGAACAGAAAGCAGGTGAAAGAAGCTAGGGAAAACTGGTAACAGTGCTGTTCTGTGCTTTTAAGACTTGGCTTTCAAATTGGATTTTCAGTTTCTTTTAGAATAGTCTTTAAAATTTTGTTTATGACTGGCAGGACACACTATATTTAAATTGGTAGTGAACCATTTCCTTACTCACTCTTTACTAAAGCAGCATTGACATCATGAGATCCAACATGAATAAATTGTAGATGTCACAATGATTAGCTGATATTTTTTATATTTACACAGAGGCGCAGGTTCTTTTGGAAGACTATTTTGCAACATTTTTTGCAGACACTGATTCCCCTGTGAAAATGAAGGATTCCACATTTCTTAAACTAAAGTAATTTGTGTGACTAAGTTCCAGTTCAGGTTTCACACACAAAAGTTTGAACCGTGTAATCTCACTGCAGATGTATATGTGTAATTTGTATTTTTACATAAAGTAAACAATGAATGAAAAAAAGAAAATAGTACCATTCTCATTTTGCAGGGAAAACTACTGAAACACTAAGTTGAAGCTCTCCAAATATTTATCCTTTATCAGTCAGAGGTTTTCCCAATAAATGAACGCCAAAGTATGTTTGTGGTAGGTGAGAGAGTTTTGGCACTTTGCTATGGGTTTTTGAAGTGATGCAATCATGCTTTCACTTAATTCAGATGTGGTTCCTCTCCTGTCCCATCTCTCCAGCATACACTGCTGTGCAACATGATAAAAACCTAGAAAAATCTGAGCTATGAAGATGCTGTGAAACATACCCTTTAAGCTGTGATGCCTGAGCCTTGTTTGTCCCACGTCTCAAGCATGTCTCTGTTAGGCAAAGCTGGTGATCCTGTTCAGAATGTTCCTTTCTGTGCTTCAAACTCAACACTTGCAAATAGGTCTGCTTTTTGACAGCTCAGTGATGCTAATGTTTCTGCTTTCGCTAGCCTCATTGAACAAAGATGACATAATGGATTTCATTCAGGCTTGTACGAATGATTGTGCACACTGAAAGTGAATGCCGTGTCCTAGATTTTGAGAGGTTTGTTTAGATTGTCTCAGGTCGTTTGTGATGTATGTTTTTTGCAATAAAGTGGCATCGGTTGGATCATTATAAAATAGTGAAAAATCAGCTCTTGTTGATGCTTCTGCAGAAAAGCATACCATTTGACCGATGTTTGAAATTTGGCTTCACAAAACTCTTTAATGTGACATGTAATTGCCAACCTAAGAATCGCAAAAATCCAAGTTAACTGCTGGTATAATCTGTATTGACTTCTTTACAGGCAGATTTATAGACACTTTCCATTACCATCCACTGAAAAAGTGTAATAGTGCAGTGCAGTAGTCATCAACTGACTGTTCTACCTAAGGATATAATTTTGTCATAGTAAAACTGCGTGGGAATTACAGAAATGATCATAAATCAGTGTCTAATATCTGGTATATTAGGAAAGTGGAACATAAACTCAAATTGATCACAAACATTCTAACGTACAAGCACTTTTCACTCAAATATGTATGTTGTTCTAAGGTAGTCTTCATAGTTTTCCCCATTTTATTGCTTATTTGTAAATAAAAATTAAAAAAAAGAGAAGGAATATTTAGTATTTTTGAAGGGTAATAAAGACAGATCAAATAAAACTTTCAAAGCCACTGGGGAGATGGTAGTTCAAAACTATCATTCATAACAACATGAATCCTTTATATAAATCACACAAAACAACCTGAAAAAAAATCAATGTATAAGTGATAATTATTCTCTTGGTTTGGTACACAATATTACACTAATCTTGTTTTACCTATTATAAAAGCAAATATTTGTGTTGAACTCTGGGTTTTTTTAGTATAATAAATGTCTGCTTTGCATCTGGAAACTTAAAGCTACATTGGCTATCACAGAGATTCCGAGTTTAATTTCCGATGGTAGCAATTTAGGAACTCTGATTTTTAGAGTTTCCATTTTCGTTTTGACTGCTCAAAGGATTCCAAGTCTGAGATTTCAAAAACAAATAAAAATAAATCAATCTTTCTTCTGTTTAGAGAGTGTATAAAACATGTTTATCTCTTGGGAAGAGTATGAAAGGATATATGAAGCCAAAAAAATCCTCGATGATTAGTTATTTCCCACTGGTTTCCAACAGTATTTTGCAAAACTGGAAAAAAACATTGCCCCAGGAGTCTTTGCTATCCTAGTCAGTTATATTTAATTCTCAAAAATTAATATAGAAATGTATTTTTTCAGAGAATGAGAAAAGCTATTTGAAAGTATTAATGACTAAGCAGTGAGTTAAGAAAGAAATATTAAAATATTCAGCTTTTCAATATTAACGGAGATGGAAGTTTTAAAAATTTGTGCAAAATAATTGTGTTAATGTAAATATATTTGTATTTGGTATTATTATGCTAATTTATCAGAAGTAATTTTCACTCTACTAACAGAAATTGTAATAACAGTGAAGGTTTTTTAGCCACACCTCTGTTCTGGAATTATCTGCTCTCCAAGAGTAAACTAAATGTCTATATTAAAAAAACTAAGGCAGCTGAATTTAGAGTTTATAACAGATTTTCATTTTTTGTGATTGTTTTCTTCTCCTCAAGGTATGCATTGCATCTGAGCACTACTGAGCACAAAACTAAGCACTGGGTTAACACATGAGATTTTTCAAAGACATCTCTAAAATTTACCTTCCAAAATTAAGTTTTCCTAACAGGATTTGTGATCCTAGTTTAAGTGACCAGTATTCCCAAGAAGACATGTGAAGAATTTCCTGTGCCATATGCTCTAGGATGACCCTGCTTGAGCAGAGAGGTTGGACCAGATGAACCACCATGGTCCCTTCCAACCTTACTGATTCTGTGATTCTGTGATTCTGTAATTTTGACCTTAGTGATACAGTAACTAAAGTAAGTGGGAGTGAAATATAGCAATATAGATTCAGTTTGGGCATCATCAAGACTATCCACACTGGCCAGGTGGTATGTGTGGGGGCTTGTCTCAGGCTCCTCGTCCCCTGGGTGCCCCCATTGACAGTTCAAGTCACACTTCGAGACTGTTTTCTTACATCAGGCAGAATATCATGAGGCAGAAATGGAGTTGCTCATGTGTCACTACCAGCAGGAGCTGGGACACAGCTGAGAGATTACCTGCATCAGAGAGTCTATAGGTGAAGAATGGTTTTCTTCCTATTTACAGTGGCTGACTTGGGCTGAGAGAGGTTCTTCCTCTCAAAACCCTGAAATAGGATGCTTAAGTCAGGTTTCAGTGTTAGACAAGGAATTTATAAAAATCATTTGTATTCCAAACCCCAGGAACCCTTAGGAACTAAGCTTCCCTTAGCCTGCACGCTCTACAGAGATACTCTTGGATTGGGGGAGATACATGTATTTACATGTATATACATCCAGCTTTGTTGGCAGATTGGAGAGGATGTATGGAGCCGGGACTTTAGCTCAGGCCCTAACATAATATTAGCTGTGTCCTAATATAGGCTTGACCCATATTCATGTAAAGAAGGGTTGCCTTTAGCTGAAGTCTTTGTAGTAAATAGATGTAAAAGAAACAGACAAAATCCTGTACAAGGCATACTGACTAGCAGTATTTCATCAGATGATGAAGGGAGTGGATTCAGTTGTGGGTACTCCCAGCAACTGCTTCTGAATTTCTTCCAGAAAAACATTACATAGCCTCCTGTATCCTTGCTTGAACTTGATGTTGTCTCTGTCTTGAAGGATTTATTGACATACGCAGTTTCTCCCATTTCCAATGATTCTGCAGTTTGTGGTGGTATGAACCCTGTCAGCTTCTAAGAGACATGTTTGGTAGGGAGTCAGCCTGCTTATGGCAAAGGTTTTTCTAGCAGAGATTTATTTTTCGCTTCCTTCTGTTTTGCTGATTGTTTTATTCTAGCATAGGATATATGATTTGGGGATTGCTCTTGAAGACAGTAAATTCAGCAGATCTGTTCTTATGATCTGTTCGAACTCTGCCTGGGTTCTGGTCAGCTGTGATTTCCATAGCTGAACTTACAGTAACTTTTCAATTATGTGACCTACCCTCCACTGTTATGTTTTAAAGGGCTGCTTGTACTATTGTGGGAATACCTGTGAAACCTGCTGTGTTTGGGGTTTTTTGTTTGTTTCTAATGTAAATGACATTTTACTCCATTTATATTTTTTTTGGTCTGAAGTAGATACACTTCAACTTTGTCAGAGAACTGGTCTCGGGTCCCCCATATAACTGATGGCAGAGTTGCTCAATTTTTACATAATTAATACTTCACAGAAAAGTGATTCTTCAAATAGGAGACTTCTGGTATAGTCTATAAATTTGTGGACTCCTGAGTAATACGTAGAGACCAACTGACAACAAGCTGAAATGTCTGTTAGTTTTCCTAGAATCCTTAAGAAGGAGATTAAAGACTATAGTTTGAACATCATTACATAGGACATTTACCTTAATTATTTTTAATAAGTAGAGTAGAAATCTATGTTAAAAGGGCAAGTGATAGAGTGGAAGGTAAGATTTTGTGCTTTTCTATTATTTTCAAATCTGCTTGAAAGAGTGATGAAAATTACTTTTATAACTGAAGCATAAAATTAAAACAAGAGACCACGTTTTGGTACAGAGACACAAGTAGCCAGCACGAAAGCCATTTTATAAATAAATGGTTTGCTGTATTTCTTACAGTGTTACATTAAAATAAGCTGAACATGAACACTATTTGTTATGTACTGGACATGTGGGCTGGCAATATAGTTATTGTAGGATGTACCTCTTAATTGTTTGTTTATCTTGTTCTTTGATCTATGAAAACAAAAATTGCTTGACAAGTTACCCATATTATCTCTGAAAAATCACACAAAAATCAATGAAGAATATAAAAGAGGTCTGATTCTTATTTCATGAGGCTAATGATGTGCTTAGCTTACTCTGCGAACAAGGAAGGATTTGTGAAAAAAACAAACCAAAACACACCATCATTTAAGAGCAAAACGTAATTACTTGAGAAAAAATGTTCCCAACACAAGAGAAAATTTGCTGTCTGATTTTTTCAACCTATTTAATATAAGCACAGAGATTCTTCCTCCCCTCACAAAGCTTTCATCAAATACATTATATAACAGAACTACAGGGAAGTACATGTTTCTGAATAAAATTCCAAGATAGAGACTATAGCAAGACAGCTTTAATAGAAGTCCCATTTCAATTGTTATCAGAGTAAAATAAGCAATTTCAACATTTTGCTTTCATGACCCAGTAATGGTTACTCAAATTTAGTCCTCAGCTATCAAAATCAAAGAATGTTAAATGCACAGAATTAATTTTATACAAATACCTTATCTACTTTATTTGAAAAATCTTTCACTATCTTTTTAAGATGATATTTTAAAAACATTCATCTTAAAATACAGACACAGTCCTCATTTTTAAAGTAAAATTAATGACTTCAAAGTCTTGTTAACCTATAACATTCATAACAAGGGCCATAATTGGACAGATTGCAACAAAGACCAACAATAATTATATAATCATCAGAACCAGCTTAGTGAGAAATCACAGATAATTTATTCACTGTATCTCAGTTTTTAGAAGTCTTTCATGAACAATGTGCAAAGACCCTCTTTTTATACATTTTTATTATTCTAATTACTCATGAGGGTTTCTGAATGATCCAAGCATGCTGAAGACAGTTGGAGACTTTCTACTGATATAATTTAACTACAGATCTATTTATGTAACTTGGCTTGTGTCTGAATGTTAAGTTCATAATTTACCTGAGCTATTATTCCAGAAAAGCAGAACATGATTGATTTTGGCTTTGGTATTGATTACTTTCAGTAGTTCTTCCTTCATATATTGTCTTACAGCCAAGGTTACTGACACAACACAAGAGAAAGGGAAAGAGAAATTTGAGAGATGAGGGTGACCATATAAGTTATTTACCTTTTCTCTCCCAGAAACAATGTCTCCCAACATCTGGAATTATATACATGCTGTGCTATGTATGAATCTTACATTCATATTCATTCATACTCATTCATAATTCTGAATACTTTAATAGACACTGAATTTCTAATTTTTGAGCTGGCAAGTGAAAGAAGACAGATGACTACGGGTACAAATAGGGAATCTTGTCTGTTTAAAGGTTAAAAAAATGCTTTCACAACAGTGGAAAAATAAAGAAAGGGAAAGAGAAACTTTGCTTTTTCAGGATTAGGCTTGTAGAAAGTTGGAAAGAAAATGACCATAAGACAGAAAAACATAATGCCACTGCGGTGCTGTGCTGCCTGTTAGAGACAACATTCAACTCAGCCAGGCAACATTAGAAAAGTATCAAGCCCAAACATCTTAAAACTGAGATACTACTAGATTGCTTACATTGGATTTCTTTACATTTTGTGCCTTTCTCTTAACAGTATCTGAAACCAAAGGAGAATGCCAGTTTCCCATGCAGTATTCCCCCAGGAGTTTAAACATGTTTCAGCATTAGAAACTATTGGTTGAATTTAGGAAATTTACTAAGTTTTCATTATGTGTTGGGCCTTGAAATAATGGAAATACCTGCTAAAATGTTCACAGGTTTCTAAATTGAAGGTCAACCCTGAAACATGACTGTAGAAAAGCACTGGCACTATAGGTCCTGAGTAGTGTCACATCACTTTACAGCAATGCTATAATGCTGTAGAGTATGTAGAGTATGCTGTAAATTACGCATAACTGCTAATGGTTCTCATTTAGGAAACATCTGAAAAACACCTTGCCACAGAATCTATCTGTTTATTTTTCAAAAGGACAACATCTAACCCATGGAATTTTCAAGGGTAATAAAAAATGAAGAAATTAAAGAAATGAAGAAATTTCCATGGTATTTGGGTTTTAAGTAACATTTTCCAAGAAGTAATTTTTAGCCTTTTGAATGTATTTATGAGATTATGGTTTTAAAACAGATCGTGTAGAGGAAGATTCTAGTCTTCTTCAGGTAACGAAGTATCATACACCACAGGTTTTTTTCAGTAATACAAAATCAATGGCAGAGTAAAGCTCTAGCTATTGTATTAGAATTTGACCCTTTATCTGCTGCTCAGTGGTTTTAATGTAGAATTACTGAAAATCAATAAGCATGGAGAATAATTTTGTTTTACAACCACTGTGAGTGACAATGAGAGGATTTTTATGAGCAAGAGAAGCAGTAGCCTACAAAGACCTTGTTCTTTCCTGACTAACTCAGTGCTTGCCATCAAGTGTTGCTTCTTTAATTCTAGTAAATGATGACTTTCGGAAGGTGCTTAGTCTTAACATAGTATTACCCAACCAACAAAAGCATGAAGCCCTTCAGTCACGACTGGCCAATAAAAGGCGCTGCTCAGAATAAATTTTCAGAGATATCCAAAACCTCCCATGTACTCACCACATCCTGACTATACTAAATCTAGCTGTATTTTTCATTACCTGTATAGTGGCAATAAAAATAATGTGTTTATTTTAATGTCACACTGAAAAATGAAGTTTGAAATTATGTGAGTAAATATGTATTATTAGGATGAATTCTAAAGAAATTAAGGATTGTGGTGTGATCTGTGGAGAGTTATAGACTCAGTATTCTCTTCCAGAATTCCTCCTCTATCTTAAAATGATCACAAATGACTGTGAAGGAGCTGATGATAAAATATTATTTGTGGTAACACTGCTTCTCACACAATGGATTAGTGAAGTTTAGAAATTGACAGAGACTCATGAATTTGCAGTGTAAAAAGGAAGATCATGTATTTTTACACAATGGAATTGAAGTTTTAGACCTAAACTACAAGATAGTCAATTAACTCATCAGCCCACATTCTGTGAATCCTCTGTTAGAAAAGGAAGGCAATCAACACCTCTTTGCAAAGACCTCAGCTAAGCAAACCACATGCAACCTTTCCTTGGGGAGAAACCATTTGCGCAAGTGATTCCATTGCTTTTCTAAGTTCTGCAAAAAAATGTACTAGAAATTTGATTTTCATCCCCCAAATATTTGGCTGCATGTGTCAAACTTTTAACATTTCAGTATAAGAAAACTTATCTGGATTAATCTTAGGTTGTTATTATAGGAAATGACCCCATGCCAGGTCAATGCAAATAAGAAAAATCTTGGCTGGTCTTAACATAGAAAACTATAAAACATGTCAAATGGATGTCTCTCCAATGTGTGATAAAAATGTGTCTTCACTGCCTCCAGCCGTATTGTATCTGACCTCAGAGCATTAGAAAAGAGAGACCATATTGAATGCTTTCATTTCCACATAAAATGCTGATCATGATAGTTCAGACATGCCAGATAGCAGTAGTAGTGATAAATGGTGTTGATGCCTCAGGAGAAATGAGCTAGTAAAGTTATATTATGTACAGTTGTGATTTTAAACATGTAAGATACTTAAAACTGTTACTCTGCAAAATCATACATCTCATATTTCAGTGCCATGTCATATATAGGGAAAAACATTCCTGCTATTGTGTGTTACCATGAAAAGCAGATTTTCCATGTCACAACAAAATATCCCTACACACTGTATATATGTAACATTTTTAATGTATATATAGGTATATATGAAATAATGAACCACCTTTATAAGAAACTCCAAAAATGTTATTTCACCTTTATTCCCTATGTAGGTATAGCAATATATATCTGGAAACCAGTAAATAATAACACAATGCTAGATTAGATATGAGTAGCTTCACATTTGTAACAAGTCCTTCCTTTCTAAAAATGAGTTAGGATTTCTAAACTTAAGGGCATCAGATGTAATAGGAGACACAAGGCTGTCTTGAATTCTGAGCTTGATCTGGCTATCAGTTTAACTGCAACTAAAAGAGGTTTTAAGAAATTTTACTGATATAAACATAATTTGTATCTTCTCCGAAGAGGCAACTCTATGGGATTTTCCCTTTCAGTGTCTGAAGATTTTAGATGGAGAAGGTAGGTACTCTGTACCCTGTAAGCAGGCAGTCTGTTCCTGCAAAACCTAAGGACTCAGAAAGCTGGAGGTAAATTGCAAAAACATCATGTCATCTAGCTGTATTCCTAGGACTCAAAACACTTTGCTAGTGATATGTCTGCATTCATTCCTTTTCACCAGATTGGCTTCCACCAGAGCCATTCTCTGGCTCTTCCACCATACAAGCAAGCACCAGAGAAAAGAAAGGAAGTTAAAAACTGCAGAGTTGTTAGGAGAGTTATTATTCAGTTGTTCGTTTTAAAGTAATGGTCAGAAACCCCTTTTCCTGAAAACCACCTTCTCCTTTTGTTCACATTTGAAGCTACCCTTTCTTTTTTTGTGTCTAAGTCAAGGATGTGTAACAAAAGCTGTGACAAATTTGTTCTCGGAGAGGAGGCAAAATGCGTATAAGGGAGACTTTTGTATCCAAGTTAATGAGGACCAACTGAATCTTTACTAGAAATTAGAATGTTGTTGATGGAAAGGAGAAACTACACTCAGAAAATATACATTGTCAATAATACCATACATACTTAATATACATACTATTCAATAATGAAAACAAGGAAAGTTACAACCTGTGTTGTCTGTAAATCCTTGAAGAACAGGTGCAACAGGAATCCTGATTTGTCATACTTCTGTGTATATTGCTCAAACTCTTTCACCTTTGTCAACTTGGAATTTAATTTCCTTTGTCTAACTATTCTTATTTAATTTTATTAATTAGAAGGCAGCCAAATTTAGAAGAAATATTACAGAGGTATATAAGAAATAAGACAGTGGAAAAGTCTATCATGCAAAGATTAATTTGTCCAATTTCAAAATGTATATTGCAATATTTTATAGCTGACAGGTGATCATGGGCAGATGGTCATTACAATTTATCACAATAGGAAGCTGTTAAAATGACAATATGGACAGGTATAAAATTATAGGAAGGAGAAGATATAGAAGATAATTTTGTAAATCTAGCAACGTGTCCTTTTAAAAGTTTCAATCACCAAAAGAACATAATCTAATTATAATTTTAAAAGACAGAGTTGGAAAAAAATTGCCTGTTGAGGGGGACAAAAATTTATGCAGGCAAATTTCCATCATTACTTCCACCTATTCATCAAAATTTATGCTTTGCTACACAGTAATTGTGTAAAAGTTTTTTGTCTCTCCTTTTTTGCTTTGAATTTATTGACTGATATTCCAAGAAACAGAGAATGGGTGCCCAATCCAAATTTATGCCTTTGAAAATATCTCTCTCTCCACTTTTGCAACCCTATCATTTATAAACAGGAGCCACATGTTATTTTTAAGTGGAAAAGGAATGTTCTCTGGCACTGATCAGCCTTGAGTGAAGTTTTATAACAGTCTTATAAATTTCTCAAGAGCACTGTTTGTAATGAAATTGCTTGAAGTACTCTGACTCTATAGTCTGCTAGCTGGCACACTAGACACTGCTGAATGGATTCTTGTTATAAACTAACAAAAGGAGCTTGAAATTTTTTCTTACTTATTGCTGCTAGCACTGCTTGTTGCTTTTAAAATTCTACAATCAAAGGTCCGTAAGTTTGGATATTATGGACTTTTCTTTTTCTCTTGGAGGTAGGATTGTATTGTACTATGGGTGCAACATCTACCATAGAGGGAACGCTGATCAAATGTGTTCTATAGATGCTGTTGTAGTAGAAATACTAACAGATTATTAAAGTCAGGTATCCATTTTACACTTTATGATATGCAGAGTGAGCAAGGGTATTAAGATCTTTCTGAGATCTTCTTCTAGGATTTTTTTCCCCCTGACTTTCAAAACAGAAAGGATCTGTCCTAAAGAGGAGGTATTCACAGAAGCCTAGTGGAAAAGCTGTTCCTGGCAGGAGCAGTTTAATAGTGAAATAGTGAAAGGAAGGAAAACATAGAACAAGTATTCTAACCTTTCCTTTAGTTTATTGGAAGAATTTTTAAATTATCTTCAAGATCTGCAGCTTTGAAGCTAAACCAACCATTTAGGCAGGTGACACTGCTTCTCAGCCAACCAATACCTAATAAGCAAATATTCTTAAAATAATTTGTGTATACTTTAGCATTCCCACAAAATCCATATAATCAGTACAGAGGCCTTGCCAATCCTCACTGAAGCAGAAGTGAGATAAACAGTGATGACTACTGGACATGTTATAAAGCTTATATCATATAAGTATATCTTATAGGAAAAAGACTAGTCTCATAGCAAAGCACAGTTCACTATTAAGAAAGCTACAATCCAATTGTATTTAGCTTTCAAATTAGCCTGCTAGAGGAGACTATTGCATGCTTTGTATGCAGAAATAAAAAACATAACTTTTTCAATTAAAAAAAAATCAACAACTTGCCTCAGGGGCATACAGTTTTAAGCTAAATAATACTACTAACTTAAATGCACCTTAAATCAATTTTTTTTTACACATGTAATGGTGTTTCTTTGCATTTCTACTCAGGTGCCAGCCAGTGAGTACTACTGAGAATCACACTAACCAGCACCTCTGACATAAAAAACACACGAGACAAAACAGGAATACCTGTGAATCCCTGTGGAAATATCCAGCCAGGTGGGAACACTCACCCAAGTAAGAGAAGTTGCTCTGGAGTTGGAAAGAGAAGCAAGTCCATCTGTATGTAAAATGGATTCCAAAACACAGTCACAGTGTTCTGGTTCCACAAAATATAAAAACATTTTCAACTTTGTCTGATTACAATGTATTACAAAAACATAATTACTGTCCAGAAACATCCAATTTTGTCTACATGAAATTGAATGTTACTTATAGCAATATAGACTTGTAGCCATGTAGGAAGTCTAGGCTTATTTATATGTTGTTATGTATAATAGGTTTTTTGACAACCTATGATTATGGTCATGTTATGTAGGCATTGAAAATCATGGATATCTAGTCCAGAGGCACAGGATACCTGGATGCATAATCATGAACTTAAATAAAATTCCCGTTAAAGTTCAATTCTATTTTTTTATTAGTACAATCTGCTTATATTTAAAGTACTACTGAGAACACTATCAAACAGTATTATCTGAGAAAGATAATTAAGTAGTTTTTTATGTCCAGAATGTTCATGCATGACTGTCATATCTATTTGTATAAGTTTAAAACATTTCCTCCTGTCATTCTCATACATTATTGAACTGAACAAAATTCAATAAAACACAGACTCTGTAGTTCACTTGTCAACATCAACTATAGTTTGCACAGGCTTTTTTAGCTAATCCACCTGGATGTAGTCCTTCTTTGCATTTCTTATTGAGTCAACTTATCATATATCAGTTTACCTGATTAGGTCAAAAAGTTTAAACATGAAAAACATGAAATTCACAGGTGTTTGTAAATTTGGTGTCTATTGCTCACAAGACCTAATGGCCTGAACTAAATCCTGCTGCATCTGTGTATTCCCATCTGCTCAGTGCAGTAGTGTCTTTCCTTTCTAGCTCTCCAACACCCATGAGAAAGTGTTTTCTGGTCTTACTGTCTTAAATAAGTAAGGAAAATGAGGGATTGTGGAGTGTAGAACTAAGTAGGTTAATGTGTAAACTGAACAGCAGAGAATCCCTGCAGAAGTCTCAAGTCTGTTCTCTTAGACACATGGTGGCCCCAAACTGATTCATCTTTCTTAGTGCAGTGCTACTATCAGAAAGCCTGTGTAAATCTCAAAACCCAGAATCAGGCCACCAAGGCTGAAACATGGAAAGCACATCAAGGACTCCATCTGCTTAAACATTTACGTTCAAAAATCTGCTTTTGTGTCACTGAATAACTGTGCTGCTTGATTAAAGATGACATCAATAAAAAAATGCCAAGAAGCATATCCTGAGTACAAAAAAGAGTTTTGCCATGTAGTCACACTAGAAAATGACAGTATTTGCATATGATCATTTTAGGTGTTCAGAGAAGGCTAAAGACAATCCAACACTGACTAGCCTCTCTCTTTTGAAGATCTGGTATGTCTTGCAAAATTACTTGGAGATGTGGAGAAATAAGAAGGTAAAATGCTTACTTACCCTTATATCCTACACCCTATACCTTTTGAAAAAAATAAAACAGAAACCATAAGCTGCTATGAGAAACAGATAATTGTGGTTTTTTTAATGGCATGGTGTAAAAGTATAATGGATAGCAACATATATCTTCATATTAAATGTAAAAAAATCTGTAGGGCTGTTTTTTGGGTTTTTTTGTTTTGTTTTGTTTTGGTTTGGTTTTTTTAATAGCTTCACTGGTTAGTCAGTCTGTTTTCTCCCACTGTTTTTTATGCAGAAAAGATATTCCTGTACTGATTGTTTGGGGGTTTAATGTTTCCAGCTTAGCAAGAACAAATGTAATTGTGAGCCCCACTGCAGGTATTTAAATGCCCGATTGAAACTTTCAACAATAGATGTAATTAAGCAGGCTCTAATTTTACTTATGTGATTCAACATAAATAGAGGAGCTCCATTACTTAAGTATTTACGTCATTCCTTGGAGAAATGACCTGAATTTATTGTAATTTCCAGTTGGAAGATTACCAAATTGGTTTTGAACTTAAGTAGCCCTGTGGGTGCACAGTCATTTGCTGCCAGATTACATGAAGTACAATGATTACTTCCAATTATAGAAGACTTATTTTTTCTTAATAAATAAGTTTACCTTTATTACTAAATAGATGTTACAGCTAAACTTTTCAAATCATTAGAATGATCTTGCATTCTGGCAGTTATCTTTCACCAGATGGTTAGGTGAAGTATCTTTAGAAATGGAAATACATTTCCATACATAGTGTGTATGTAAAGACATAATTTTGTGTATCACATAAACAAAAAAGATAAATAGAGGTTTGAGTGACTGAGTTGAATTATACACAGGACAACTAGGTTTTTGTAACTATTCTTAAGAGAAATTTTGCAAATTGTTTAATGGCAGAATGTTAACAAAAATTAGGTTTCATAACTCATGTGACCATAATGAACACTGTTCAACTGATGCTCCAAACCATTGGCCACTGTTACCCAGTTAAAATTTTCATTAAAATTTTCCAACATCAGTAGAGCCTCCTGGTTATAGACAGCTATTCTATCAGTACAAGCTATTATATACAAGGAAAAAGCCAAAAAGAGTGTAAAATTACAGTGAACAAGCAACAGTGGTTCAAAATAAGAGCTGTACTTCAGACTGAAACTAGTGGATAGTTTCACAAAATACAAAAATGAAAAAAATAACAAAAATACTAATGGAGAATCTCAGCAGGGTGGGTACACACACTAGAAAATATAGCAAGTGTTCTCAGATCAAGGACATTTTAAGGCCACACTCACTAATCATAAGTCTTATGAATGCCTTATGATGCCAAATTTGAGAGCTTTAACAAATCAGTTAAAGTCATATATAATGCTTCACAAATGAACTTAATCGAAGTGCAAACTGTATTTCTATACTCTTTATGCTTCCTCCTCTTCTCTGGAAAGCTTTATGGATTATCACCATTCTCTTTCTGGAAGAAGACTGGGCTACATTTGTGACCTGATGAAAAACTTTTGATTTTTCACCTGCGTTTCCCTATGAAAAAACTTTGGCTACCAGCAAATACCTTCACTTTTCATTTTGTTACACTGTACTCAGGGGTTTCAGACTACACCTGCTTGATCCATGCTACAGAGGTTGAACAGTAAACACTTTTTAGGAGCACCTGATAAAACATAATATGGCCAGGTTCCCCATGAAGAATTTATACCAGAGAGAGCCCCAAAACAATGAAGAATTCTATACTGGAGAAAAGGGCATGTGTGTGCACATATATGTGTCTTTATATTTATAGGGATGAAGCCTTTTCCCAGGGAATTTTAGTTGAGTGCATTTCCTTCTTTCTTTTCTTTCCATTTCTTCATTAAAATATGGACTTGCTGATGTCTCATATATTTTTCATAGCGAACAGGGCTAGGAAATGAGAAATCCAGAGGCAATGCCAGGAAAAGGATCTTTAACATTCAGAGAGGATTCCTGCTTCAATTGAACATTTGTCATGCTTATTGTGGTGATATCATAATCTGTGCACAAAATAACAAAATCTCATTCAGGGATGAGTGCAGTACACTCCTACTAAACTAAACATGGTTCAAAGCTAGATTAAACTTCCCTTGTGGCCTGAATGCCTATTACATTTCTTGTCACTTCTCTGTGTTTTTATATAAAATACCTACAAGAAATTAATATTTGTCACAAATAATCACATCCTTATCCATCACTGGAGTGAACTGAAACCAATACAGCTCCAGATTAAAGCAGTATGTGTTCTTTCCTTGTATATTCAAAAGTAAAGATTAAATGTTCCTTAGGTTTGTTTCCTTCTTCCACTGATAATGTGGTTTATTTATTTTTTACTGTGTTACCAGAAGTGTCTGTGCTGAAAGACTTATTTTTCTTTCTGAAAAAAATCCTATGTCTGAATAATTTCCTTTAATTGTTTAACATTTTAGAATGTTACAGTTTAATAAATTTTACAAAAACTGAGTACAGTCAAATAAATTGATTATCAGCTATTATTTTGGGATCTAAAATGTGCTGAATACTTGTATGAAAACTCCAGTGCTCCCTTTCCATCTGTAAGCTTCATCCTCCTTCCTC
This sequence comes from Aegotheles bennettii, assembly GCA_013398125.1. NCBI lineage: Eukaryota > Metazoa > Chordata > Aves > Caprimulgiformes > Aegothelidae > Aegotheles > Aegotheles bennettii. The sequence goes on from VZRW01004836.1 coordinate 16,373, forward strand.
AGTACTGAAACCATGACTTTTTTCAACACTTTCAGAATATCAAATACATATGAGGGGCTCAGTGTAAAATTTTGGGTGAGACGGAGTTGTGCTTGCCTAAGTACCATCAATTTGGATGCTTTAAAAGCACTCTGAGAAGATAGGTGACAGTAAAGTCTGGAACAAAGGCAGACATAGGTTAGTAAGAATCACAGAAGGAAGATTAAACTCTATGCTACTCGTTATGAGTTCTCAGAGCACAGAGCCAGGTCATCTGGGACTAAAATCTTACATAAAGGACTGAAAACCTCTCTCATGTCCCTAGGCAGATGCTGAACTGGTCAAGCTCTGGTGTTCCATTTTCCCAAGAGCTGCATGGTCTTGGGTTCTCCTCCTCATGATTCCATGAGAGCACACATGTCACTCGCTCAATTATCTAGGGCAAATTGTTGTCTGACTACCACAGGCATTTTCTGAGACTATTTTATAACCATTGCTTTCCTGATCCAAAGTAACAGAAGAAGAGCAGAAGCTTTAGTTCATCAAAACTGACCTCTCTGACTTCCTGTAGTTGAATATACCTCACTTTAATCTTTGGGAGCTGATAACTAACCACTGATTGGTTTTCAAGTAATGTCAGAGGTTAAATCTACCCGCCAAGGAATAACTAATAGTGACTACTTAAACTTCATAGAACAAATCAGCTTTCACAAAGACAGGTATTTACCACAGAGCATTTTTAGGTGTACCAATCTGCCAAAAGCTGCTCTTCTGAGAAAGGTAGTATGAGATAAACATCTGTGTCTATGTGCTGATTCTCATTGGTGATATTTTAAACAAGTTTAATCACCGCATATGCACACAGCAGTCAGCATGGAAGTGTTATTGTGAAATTGATAGCATACCCTTTTCAGTAAAAATACAGGCATAATAGTGAACTATTTGTATTTTGGTAGCTGACAGTTCAAATACTCCTATCTTCATTCCACAGTCTAAACCACTTGGTATACATATACATATATATAACTTTTCTGTGTTAATATCTGGATTCAATTCATAGAATCATAGAATGGTTTTGGTTGAAAGGGACCTTAAAATCATCTAGTTCCAACACCACTGCCATAGTCAGGGACACCTCCCACTAGACCAGGTTGTTCAAAGACCCATCCAACCTGGCCTTGAACACTGCCAGGGAGGGGGCAGCCACCACCTCTCTGAGCAACCTGTGCCAGTGTCTCACCACCCTCACAGGAAAGTATTTCTTCCTAATATCCAATCTATATTTACCCACTTTCAGTTAGAAACTGTTACCCCTTGTCCTATCACTCCATGCCCTTGTAAAAAGACTCTATCCAGCTTTCCTGTAGCCCCTTCAGGTACTGGAAGGCTGCTATGAGGTTTCCCGAGAGTCTTCTCTTCTCCAGACTGAAGAACCTTTGTGGCCCTCATCTGGACTAGCAATTAAAATTAAAAAAATAAAAATCAGCAGTTAAAAGATCAGTTTTAAGAATACAGAACCCAGAGCCTGAACACAAAGCTGTGGCATTGCTGGTGTGGCATATACTGCGTGTAGCTTCCTAGGATCCTGTCTGAAACTGGGGCAGAAGAGGGTATGTGACATGTGCAGGAGGATCTCAGAAGGGTTTGCATCAGGCACATCATATCTCAGTCATCTTAGCACACAGGACTCAGTATGTAGGCAGCATCATCCTTTATAGCTTAAACTTTAATGCAAGGCATCAAGAGATAATGCAGTCTTACCTGAAAGCAAATGAAAAAATAAATACATTTCACTCAGCACTACCTGAATACTTCAAATAAAAGAGTGTTTGAGACAACTAGATAACAAGCAAAGGGAAAGGCAGCCTTTCTGACGATTTTCTTTCCACAGAATGGAAAAAAAGAATGGAGAGAAAAACTTCTGTGTGTGTTGTGTACAGAGCTGAAAAAGAAGAGTAAGAAGCCAGAAGCTGTTTTTAAGATTTTTCTCAGGCACCCTGGGGAAAACCTCAAAAAAACCTGCAGCAAAAAAGTTTTATATTTTAAATAAAAAAAAACCCACCCCAAAAATCCAAATCAAAAAAAATAAATTCCAATCTCCCCAGCACCTAAAATTTAACAGGGCAGTAGAAAAACTGTAGGTCTCCTGAAATATTAATGGAAGTTTTTACTTAGAGGACAGGTGAAATAGGAGGCTTACTGAAAGCTTGAGAGGAAAAGGACATTCTAGGACTAAGCCCAGACAAGAAATAAATTCTCCAAAAGAAATGAACTCATGGAAGGAATGCATAAGAATGCAGATCTGAGCTGTGGTATATCAACCAGGAAATTATATCAGTCAAACTTATAAATTTAACCATTGTCTTAAGAAACATCACAGCCAGAAGCACCCTGTGACCTCCTCATTCCTCATGTTCTTTTCAAGCCAGCTATGGGTGCAAAGACATACAACATCAATATTGATCCTAAGGCATTCTCTAACCTGTTACTATTAGCCATTTAGGTAGAGGCCATTTGTATTCATGACTTGCATTCTGCCAGAAAGGACAGTCACAACCTAGCTAAAATATTCCTTTTCCATACTGAAAGGATTTGATGAAGGTTTACAAATGCTTCAAGCACTGTTTTATTGTAAGATTAAATGCCTTTTATTTGGATGCTTACTCTTTTGGGGATTCATATCTCCTCACACTTAACAAAATTATTCCTGTCAAGTCCAAGAGCTCCATTTTCTGCTGGACTTGTTTGATCTCATCAGCACCTCCTAAGCAAGCTGCATTTCTTTTTGTTTTCATGCACTCCAAAAACTCATTTTCAAAATTACTTCCTTATACATAACTATTCATTAGGATCTCTGAATCACTTACAATGTTTGACATTTTAGAAATAAAAGTATTCACCTATTCGAGAAGCATTTATTAGCACCCTATGCAGTAGTAAACAATTATAAAAATCACCATAATGTAACCTCATAAAGGTTACATTACACTACAGAACACTCTCTGTAAGTGGTGTTGTCTCAGGGATTTTAAAAAACCTGATGTCTCTGGAATCCACAAAACCACTTCTTCTAATCGGTGAATCTTGGCTTTGGACTGAAGTTAAATGCAAATGGAAATACCCCTTAACAAGAAAGGAAAGCACAATAAGAGAAAAGAAAAATAGCTCTTATGGATAAAACATAACAAGGAAGAAAACATAAATATTATTTCATTTCATAAGGTTCTCACCTGTTCCTGAAACACGTATACAGAGTACACAGATGGGTGAAAAAAAAAATAAATACATCCTTCTTTGAAGTAAAAAATCTCAGGAACAATTGTTGTTGCTTTGCTTAGAGACCATTTTATACTTGTCGTCTCTCACCAATAGAGACAATTTGCTTCACACATTTATTGGAATAGCCTTTCCCTCACTCCTGCTCAAACAAGAGATCAGTAGTAAGGCCATGACCCTCGGACCATTGTCCACACCCTGTTTAATGCTTTGAAATCTCTTAGAGATCCAGCTTAGAGCACTGCCTACCTGCCACAAACCACTGGGTCCTTTATTGTGAGTGTTGGGCTGGAGTTAAATCAGAGTGGAATTTTTGACTGATTTCTTGAACCACTATTTTCATCAATATTCATCTCATCATGACAGACAGAACATCTTTACTATTGAGGAGACTTCAGGGCTGAATCATGCTTAGAAGTTTGGAATTAACAGTAATTATTGCAGAAATAATTACCTTTTAGATAGAAGCTCATGAGATGATACACAAAATTTGAATCTGTACTTCACCCATTTATAAAGCTTTAGAGTATTTGGAATTAGCATTTCACTTCAGGGACATCTCTATTTTGGCCACCAATTTGCCTAAATATATGTAATAATAATTAATAAAATTGTAAATAAAATTAGATAATAAACTCTGTGTTGTTCTTATAATTCTAAAGGTCAAGATCTATGAATTTTATTGAAAACTGAAAAAGTGAACAGTAACAAAAAATGTGACCCTGTAGTAGTCTGGGAACTTTTCTAAAAGTTGGTAGATGAGAACAAAAGGATTGATCCTTTCTCAAAGTTGTCCTTGACTCCCGAATGTCGCAAACAGGAAAAGCAATTACACCATGTCATCTGAATGCATTGCACACAGTGCTGAAGTGATAAGAGCATCCTTGGATTGCAGCAAATTAAAATATTGTGCTAAATCAAACTCAGGTCTAACAAGAAAGGCTACAGCTACATGCCTTTTAAAAACTTCTAAACATTTAATTGACCTTACTTATTTTCCCCATTAGCCTAGCAACAAGCTCCCTTACTGGATGTGTACTACTTGTCATACAATTTTTGGTGTAATGCTAAATTTCTTCTTCTTCATATAAAATTAGTATTTCCCATAAATTACACACCCAAAGTCTCCAAGGACAGAAACTTAAAGCAGAACAGGTGAATATTTGTTGTAGTAATTTGTTGTCCTGATGAACTTTGTTTGATCATGTAACAAGTTAATTTCCATTTGGTTCAGAGGCATAAATACTCCAAATAACCTGGAAAGGTTTCAGTACCATATCCAATCTGTTACAGGAGAACTAGAGTAGAGCAGAAATATTGTGAGGCCAGTGCTGTCCAGAAGATACAGCTTTCTAGAAGACAGCCTATCTAAAAACTGCTGAAGCACATGGTACTAAAGGGAATGAAAAGTGCATGCAGTTTCCTGTATTTCAAATTCTACCATTTGATGAAATACTGTATAATAATGTTTAATGTCTTGTAATACTATTAGCAGGATTTTCTAATTATCAGTAGACCTTAAATCTATCTCAGGATAGGGTAAACAGTTTCTATGAACAAGTTCACATTTAATTGGTTTATTGCATGTGTTCCCTTTATTTTTCTGTATAATTAATACTGTACTTACTTTTTTCATGTCAGCACATTTCAGTGTTAAGATGCTATTTATAATGAATCTGAATTACTTCTTGATTTGGTTCCTTCCATTTATATGTGCACACCATATTAAAAAATAATATTATGGTCATTTCAATTATTGTTCTAATTTCTGGCACAACATCAAAATAACAATTTATAAAACACTAAATCAATTACACATTTTGAACTTAGGTAAATGATACTAAGGAAATACAATTATGTACACTGAGTGTCCATTTGCTCACATAAAAAATCCATTACATCATTCTTCACTACTGGAAATGCCTCATCCAGCGAAAAATCCTGCCCTTACTTGAAGCCTGTGACAGATTTCAGTGTGTGCAGAATTAGCAATTTCTGAGAGGCAATTCTCCACCTCCTGCACGAGTGGTGCTGAAGGTCATGTTTGAAATTTCTTAGCACAGTTGTATATGCACTTGGATTCGGTAAGGTAAATCCTCTAGAAAGCTGAGAGCAAGACAGCATTTTGCATTGGCAAATTCCTTTTCCATTTCATTTCCATTCCATTTCACCTTCTACAAAATGCTTCCCCGCTAATTCAGAAGCTGGTCTGATAGTATGTTACCAAAGTTTCTGCATACTTTTTTTTTTTTTTAAGTCATGAACAGGAATTCTGTGTCATGGTCAGGTAGAAAAGAAAGACAAGAGGCTCAGATATACTGAACCAGATCTCAGAGGGTGTAGTTCCTACATTTCGCACGACATGTGCAACAACATGCAAAAATACTTACTGGATATATTCCTGGCTCAGCTGAAGTCAATGAAAACTTTGCTCTCAAATATGCTGGAATCAGAATGCTTATTTATTGCCTTATTATACCAGATCTCACACTCAGCACAAAGCAAGTATTTAAATAACATTACCAAACTTCATACCAGAATCTAATGTCTTCACAAACACTAGACAGTTGTGATCCATGTTCCTGCTCTGGCTTCTGCAGCTTCACTTTCAACCACATTGACTTTCAGTGTGTGAAGACGCTTCGGTTGACTTTGTTTATTCTGTATGTGACAAATCCCAAGCTTCTTAAAGCTTAGCCTAAAATCAGAACTCAATAGCTTTTACAGTTCTTTAATTTTCTCAGAAGTATAATTATTAGTATTAGACATAGATTATAGGGAGCAGCCATCTAAGAATTATCATTTATATTTACTTGAATTTATTTTCTTTCTTGTATTAAGTACAAGGTAACCACCAGTTATTCTTAATGCCACATTTACAAAACCTCTCGCACACTGTCAGCGAAGCCTGTGGTTAAGTCACTGTTGTACACCAGTGATCAGTTCCTTATGTCATTCAGAAACAGTATTTCAATGCTGAAAGAAGATAATTTGAATTTATAAATGGCAAAATCTCTGAGGTTTGAATAGGCTTAGATCTGCTCTTCCCAGATGTCTTCTTTGCTGGTTCAGAAAGAGAGTTTTTTGTGATTCTGAATCATAAATCACAGTCTTGTTCAAAGTAGACCTACTATTTTGGGGAAGTATAATAACACTCTGACTGGCATGTTAATAGATGGTTTTACATGTTGGCTCCATCGTTCACTATTTAAGATAAGGCAACTCACACTGAGATTTATTTTTTTTGTTCTTAGCAGATTATAAATAAATCCAGGATGAATGTGAATGCTAAAACAAAACCACTTGTACCATTTAGTTTTGAAATGCAGAAGTAAACACATGGAATTTACATTTTAGCAAACCTTCACTAGAATAATTTTTATCAGCATTAGAGATATTCTGAAAAGCAAGAAGTCTGATAGTGAATGCCTGACATTTTAATATGATCAAACCTTATTTAATTATGTCATTTTGTAACACATTAAAAAAGCAAAAAAACCCGAACAAATCACAACATAAAACTCTATAATTAACCTTATTGTAATTTAGAGCCTGAATTCCTCTCCTGATGTGATATAAAACTTGAACAGAGAAGTGAGCAGATGCATTCAAAAGCACAGGTAAAAGGAAATTTCTTTTCCTTGCCTGAGTAATCTGTGATGGCTTCTATAATCCAATGGACAGGCAATTATCCAATTCTTGTCATGAGCAGAGAGAAGGAAGACCTCTGAAGCTTATTAAGATGGTTCATTCCACTACCTGCTAATGCACCAAGAAGACAATATAATAGGTGTAGATTTACCATAGAAGATGAAGGCAAAGAGAGCAGCAGCCGCCTCCCAGTGAGTTCTGCCCTACTGTTGAGCATCCCTCCACTTGTGTTGCGATTTCAATGCTTCAGCCCTCCTGCTCCTGCCTCCCTCCATGCCCGTTTCTCAACTTTCATATTTGGTACATAACCTTTGAAAATTTCGGGTCTTCCTTTCCTTGTCCAGGATCTCCCCAGCTTCAACCAAGACAAGCAGGATTTTCCTCCACTTAGTCCAAACTGTACTTTGATATCTAAAGAATATAAGGATAGATAATCCTTAATAAACACAGAAGAAAACTGTGCCTTTGTATTGCATAGCTGTCAAGCCACTTGCAGGCAATAGGAAAGGTGTACTGGTCAAGCATACAGAGCTAAGGTTTATATGAAAATGATAACTCTGATCAACTTGCTATCAGATTTTCAGAACAGATATCAATACTTCTGTAATTAAATAATTATTAAAATTTATCTTATATTAGATAGGAGACTTACCTGATATGAGAGTCCTCATGTTCATACATTACATGTTACAAGGAGGGTGAGATACATCTATTATTTCTTTATTAGTTTTTAAATTCCCTGACAGATTTGCCAAACAGCTTCGCTGTCTCTAACACTGACACTAATTTCACTAAATATTCTTCCAGTGCAAAGCTACATGATAAGCAACTTATTTGCAATAACTCCTAGATTTCTATTACAGCTGTCAGGTGCTGCCAAAATTATAGCAACACCAGACAAAGACGGTGCCAGAAGTATCCAAATCTGATATTTTAACTCCTAACACATAAGATGTATTGCCAACACTTTGAGCCGACTGTGGCATAAATTTTTGATTGCTTAAAAAGAATTTTGACTATTAGTCTTATTCCACTATAGATGATGGAGTGAGTAATTCAAATTCTCTGTTGAATTGTTCCAAGTTGTTTGGCCTTCAGCTACACAGCAGCTCTCTGATTTGCATATCCCTTTACCTGTCTGCCATAAAAGACACAGCTTTAGAATCCTTCAAAGTCATCTTTCTTCTGAGCACCCAAGCAGCCATAATAGGACAGAGGATATCATCACTACACCAGTGAGCAGCTGAAACTATTACAGTACCTTGGTGTTTGCCTGTTGAAATATAACATAGTTAATGTGACATAACTTTTAGTAGCACAGCCATGCCATACATCAGTTGGAGTTTGAATCAGCTGAGTAAGGTAGAAAATGAGTACTGTGGTGCTCAGATTTAAGAAGAATATATTTCATCACATTCTCCTAACATTTCTGATAGTCTAGGTATCATAGAAGGATGAGATGTATTAATAAACAAACAACATTTGGATGGAATATCATATGAGTCAAGACAAAAGTATTTACTATTCTAACTGATTCCCTTTCTCTTTCTGGCCCTATTCTTATTTCCTAAAAAAACCCAAACAAAATAATAAAAAAACCAAAAGCCAATCCTAAACTCAAAATCACAGGAAATTAGGAAAGAATTTGTCAACATAAGGTCAAATTTAAGTGCCTCCAAGTTTCCCTATTGTGGGTGCACACCGCCCGACAATTCCTATCATTAGGAATCATGACATAGGGTAAGGAATAACTGGATCAGCTATATGTAAGAAAGGGGAAAATATCAAACATTTACAGTTGTGTGGTGGGTGAGAATTGGTTGCTTATATATTACTGAAGTTACCCTGCAATACTTGCTGTCAATCAGCAATCACGCTGCATTAAAAAGCAAACTGAGTCTAATTTATTCATTATTTGAGTTCTGACTGACCTGTGTGTTGTGTAAAATTATTATTTGCAAAACCCCCTAAAATTGTTACAGTGAGCTATTACAAGAGTTACAACAATGTTCCCAAAATACAATTTTTCTATAATTGAAACATTTACTATATGTCTTGAGCATTTGTGTTGCAATTATGAAGATTGAGATATGCTCACATAAGCCTTCTTGCAAATACCAGTAAGATAGACTGATACAGGCAAATACATTATTGTTGGACTTTTCTCTGCTATTCCGAGCCTCAATTTTTGACATTACTAAATTACATTAATTTGTTTGGATATGAATGAATCATCTGTAATTGAATCATTAGTATTTCTCTTAGGTTATATAACAAAAATAGCCAATTTTTGTTGACAGACTGTTTAAAGAATATGATAATGTCAAAAAAACAGTTGAATATAGAAAATAGTTTCTGTGCTCTGTACTGGCCATGCCTGGCTACAGTAATCACAGACTTGATGCTAAAAGTGATTCTGGTGGTTCTGAGAAACACTTCAGTGATAAAACACTGTTAGATATTTTTTTTGTAAACATGATACTAAACTATAGACCATATACTAATATAAAGAGATTGCTACACTGAAGATTCCTTTTAGGCTATAACATTGTATTAATGTACTGTTAAAAAATAATAATCAAAAATCCCTGTATGTGTTCCATTTCCATTTAAGTCCTGCCTCAAAGGATAAAGAAAAACATATTTTTAAGTCCTAGTCCGAATATTTTATTACATTTGTTAATTCAAACCACAAGATTTCTGTCAAAAATAACCATTTCTAGTTAAGCTCTGGAAATTATTTCTGCAGAAGCTACATTTATCTGCTGAAATGTTATGGATATTTATTTTATGGGTCTTGGGTTCATCTGGGCTATCGATTTATATAAATGAACTGCATTTTATTTCCAAGTGATCATTGCTAACTGTTGTTCTTGTATGGCAGCATTTTTGCAATTACTTAATTTCAAATTTCAATGCAGTTTCAAAAAATCTCATAGAGTTATATGAAAATATGAGATTTAATGCAAAATGAAAAAAACAAAGAATAATATATTTTTTTTACTTTCATTTGTAAGCATTTCACTTATTAAAAAGAAAATAAGGCAAACCCCAAAATAATACCAAAGTAAGCATAATATAATATTGAACAGTATTTTTTCCTTCAAATTCAAATATAAATGCTTCCTTCAAGAAGCAAATAAAAAGAGAAAATCAGTCACTTACTTGACTTGTTACCTACATCCTCAAAGGCCTTTCCAACCCCAGCCTAATAAACTTGCAGCTTCTCTTCTTGTAGCCAATGACTGAAAAGAAACAGAGCTGATTATTTTTATATTTATTATGCTAGTGTAATCAAAGTGAGTTATTTACTATTTAAGGTTTGTTATTGCTAAACTTCAATGATAACATAAACTGTATCAAAGCGAAATTTGGGTAAAATTCTGAAGCTTTCAATTCCCAAAGAATTCTAAATAGATACATTTTTGCATGATTTATCAATGAAAATGATTTTTAAGAAGCTGAGCTAAAAATACTTGAATTATTTCAGTAGTTTCTTTAGATGATTGAGAAGTTCATTTCAGTATACAAAAAGCACAGTGAAAAATGATAACATCTAATACAGCATTTTCACTAAGAATTAGAAAATTTTATATAGACATGGCAATTCTCTTAAAAACAGAGAAATCTAAATACCACTTTTACGATCAAAACCACTGTATTTTGAAAAATTACATTTTCACCAGAAAAACTCCTATGTAAATTTTTGACTGACTGTAGTCACTTATTAAAATAGAACCCTTCAAAATGCTCTATTTTCTCAGTGGAAAAATGAAAAATCACTTACATTTGTCTTAAAGTTTAAGTTGAAAACATTATCTATCAAAATAAATCACATATAACTGGTTTTGCTCTTCTAGTCTACAGGATTTCTTTAAGAACCTTCATGGTATTTAGAGGCTTCTTACATATACTTAGTTCTGGACAAGAAGTTTTACTAATCTGCCAATTGAAAAAAAATAATCATCTCTGTCATAAAATGAAAAGACTGGACAGGCCAATTCTAACACTTGCAAAATTCTGCATGCATGGTAGCAGCATATATTACTGAGAGAGTTATGTCTTGGCTACATATGGCTCAGATCCAGATATAAACAAATAAAATGGTTGCTCTTTTGTCTGGTCCACAGAACCAGGGAGATGAACATATATGAACCAAAGGGCTGCCAGTAACATTGAACACTGAAGTCAGCAGACCATGCATCTGATGTAGCCAAATGCTCCAAACTGTTTCCATGTTCTCTTCCCTGTTTACCTCTGCTGCCACTACAAACTACTACTATGAACTTCCAATGGATAGCAGTGTTTTATACTCAACTGATTACACTAATTAAGATAATTTTTAATGTGCTGAGCTTCAAGTGCAGAAGACTTTTTCAGAAAACTTTTCTCAAACTACCTTTTCTCTTATGGAGTAGACACCATTTGTACCTCACCTATTAGAAGATGTACATAATGACATAAGCTTGATAAAAGTGTATACGTACACCATTATTTCCAGGCTATGCAACTGTTGGTGGGGTTTTTATTCTTCTTTTATCTTTTTAGGAACCTGCCAGCAGCATCAGACAGAAAATACAGATAAATGGTGCTTGTTGCCCATCATGAAACTTGATAACAGTCATTGCAAGAAGTCCAAAGGCCATGTATTAAATTACTTTTGTAGTACCTTCTCTACATGAGAAGGTTTCTGATCCCAAGAACAGGCTAATTCCAAGTGTCTATTACAACATTGTGGCAGAAATGCTCTGGACCTGTTTTTGTCTATGTCATGCCTCAGATGAGCTAATGCTACACTCGTCTTTGTATTTTATGCTTCCGCTGTTCCTTCTCTTCTATAATATATAAAATGTAAGTGCTACTTTTTCTGAGTTGCTAAACATACTGATCAAATCATGGGGAGCTTTAATATCAAATATACTTCTCTGTATATTTATATCTGATTTCCAACTGGTGTTTTTTCAGAAGCCCCTTTGTAGGCCTTTTCCTCACATTTTAGTGGGAAGATATTTGTATCCAGAATGCTTCCCTCTCTGTGTTAAAGGGATGGGAGGTAGCTGCCTTCAGACAGGTAACAGAGAATTTCATGTAAGCTTGCATTTTTTTTCCTTCTTCCTAACTGGTCATCGAGGCCAAGCAATGCCCAAATGGAGCATTACTGCTAATGCAACATAAAAATTTCAAGTGGAGTAAGATAACATTGGATACTAAATCAATACTATTTTGCCCATAGTCAAACCTCACTGTTACCCAAAGAGATTATGGTATTTACATATAATAATGATATGATAATTATGATATTTACATATAAACACAGAGAAACAGAAAATTAAAAGTGTTGAAAGGAAAAAAAGAAGTATCTTGATGAACAATACTTTCTTCCAATGATCTTAACCTTTAACAGTATAAAGCCTCCTCGTCCTTCATCTAATCACAAATTAGACTGAAGGTCATGATTTGACCATATGACAGGGTAACTGAGAAGCAGGAAGTTTTGCGGGAGAGTGGGGGAACAAATAGGCAGGATGCTAGTTTCTAGAATTGTCACAGTATAATTTTCAGAAATGTTCTGTCAAGCATAGAGAAAGAAAAGGTATATGTGACCAAATTTAGGTCTTCAATCACATTGCAAAAGGAGTGTTAAAACATTAAAGATTAGGTTATTTCTTCTACCTTTAATCGCACTCTTATTGGGTTAATCCAGCGTTTCAGTAGATTGCTGGATATACCAGCTACTTCCTGATGATAGAAGAATGATGAGTGGGTACATAACAAGCATAATTGCTGAGTACATAAGATTAAATATCCGTCTACCAGACAAGAAAGTTGGCATCTTAGTAGACCTTATAAGAGATAAGACATGAACAGTTTTTTCTCTCTCTTAAAAACCACAAATCCTCCTTCCTGCAGAAATTTGCTCTCTGGAAGGATAGAAACATTTGGTGTTGCTAGAGATCTAGCTATTCCATTATATTTTATTTTACAATTACACTACAAAACTGTACTGCATATATTATATTTACAAGCAATATATTTCTGAGCATATGCCTACCACATAATTCTTGCTGAACTATGACTGTAGGGAATGAAATAGGAATTTTCTTTACCTGAACCATAAAATGTCTGTAGTAAAAACTAAGCACCACCTTTCTCAAAAAAACCTTGCATATATGGCAACCATGGAAGCTCCAGAACACCTGATATCTCTTTTTAAGCATAATCTTTATTTTGGAGTATAATTCTGGGTTTTAGCCTTTATTCATGCCCAACAGCAGAGGTGGATATCAGGTCTGGGTAGAAGTGCTGCAGTACATATCCTGGGACACAGTTTTACACCAAAGAAAATACAGAATAACAGTATTTGCCACCAATAAATGCATATAGTCATTCAGCAACTAGAAAGAATTCTAGTGGCTCTGTCTGTACCCAATTTCCAGGTAGGAAAGAATGCCGGTAAATACAACAATTCTGCAATTGTGGCTTGATTAAGTAAGAGCATGTCATTAGCTTTAAAATCCAGTGTTGGTGAAGGTATTAGAGTCTTGCCTTATTATTTTGTCAAAAAATGGGTAGGGTACCACTTATTGAAAGCATTGGGAACAAACCAGCTGTAAGAAAATCTTCCTCCTCTCAACCTTGCTGGAAGTTTTGACTGCATAAAAACAGAGATCTCTCCCTTTCTTTCTTTAATATTTTAGTTACGTTCAAAATATCTTTTTGTTATTCAGTTTCAAGCTTTCTGTAAAACTTCAGAAGATTTAGAGTATACACACTAAATCATTGCTTATTTACACCAATCATCACTGTCTTCCAGGCTTCCACTTCCCTTGTGCATACATCCCTACCTTGTTGGTCCTATGGAGCATGTTTCTATTCTGTGTTTATAGAGTACTCCCCCATTCCCCAGTGTCCCCAGTACATCAGTACAAATAAAAAATAATACACAAACTATGATGGGGCCCGCTGCTTTCTCACAACACCAGGAATTAAATCCTGGGTGAGCTGGCATTAGTAAAACATTTGTCTCCTGTTGATAACAAAGTAGAACCTAATTACTTTATTTTATTTTATTTTTTTAAGACCAGAAGACAAGTAAGTTCGAAGTAAAATGTATATGAGAAACAATCTGAACAAACACCAGTAAGAGCATCATTATGAACTAGAAATATTAATATAAAAACACTTTCTGTGTTGTGAAGTTTAACTCATCCACATAAAAATAAACTCTGCAGCTAGTCTCACTAAATAAAATCAGTCTATATAGAAAAATGAACAGATAATACATATAAGCAAGGCTTTTCAGGATTAGAACTACTAACTTCTATAGTCCTTTTAATCTGCAGCATCATCATCAATAGATTAATAATGACTCTTTTTAGTTGGCTTCTCTGGCCCTCATCTGAAATCTGATACCTTTTTCCATGGCCAGAATACAATCACCCAATGAAGAAGTCACAGGAAAGTCCCCTTAGGTTCTTCTGGGTTTTTGAAGGACAGATTTTATCATAGAAATTCTCTTCAGATCACTGAATGGCACCTATTCCCTGGTCTCACCCAAGGCAGAAGATGACTACTAATGCTCTGTGAGCCTCTCTTCATGATCATTAATTTGACACAGCACTCCTCTGAGTTCTATTCCAATTCAAAACCTTTACAAGGAAGTTTGTGCTCAGTGAAGTGAAGATCATAGGTAATTTTAGATTATTTATATCGTATCCATTGAGAAACATATTAACAGCATTACTTTGGTTCAGTCATGATATTTTTTTCCAAGAAGCAGATTCTGTTTCATTTTGAAGAGGTTTAATAAAAATCAGACTGACACATTTATACAAGGAGCATTGAATGTCAAAGCATCCCTGATTAAATATTTAGGGTGACATGTCAAATTCTTGGCAAAGTCTAGAATTGCTCCAATTTTCCAGACGGGATTGGTATATACATAATGTCACCATTTATCACAAAGCTGCTGAGCTGCATTTTTAATGAAAAAGAAATCTTTTACTGTGGTCATTCTACACTGTGTATATTTACATAGTATTTAAATGAAGACTAAATTTTAAAGGGAACTTCAAATTGACCAATTGACAAAACTGTAAGTCTTGGAGTCCTACTTAGCATTAAATTTCATGTACTAATCCTATAAAAACAAGATCTCAGAAACCTAAAGACAGCTTACCATTTCTAGATCCAAGAATTAATGATCAACATCTTTCATACATTTTTCTTTATGACGGTATCAGGCAAAATACTGACAACCGGAGTAGAGGTAGTGTAAATCCTTCAATTCATCCCTTGACATTACCAATGAGCTTCTAAAAGTTTTTGCTCCTGGGCTCATGTTTTACATGAAAAAATCAGAAATCAGCTTTTGAAAAAATAGACAGTGAAAGTAAAAGCCTTCACAATATTTAAAAAAAAAAAATCTTCATAATTTTTAATTGCACAATCACTGAAGTGATTTGACTATAATAACAAGTAATTAGCAGAGAAATATTCATCACTAAATCAAAATACTTCAATTTCTGGACAGTTTATATGGTTCAAACAAATATTCAGACAATTCAGGCAGATAAGATGTAACTTTTTCACTGTTGCCATTATTCATTGTCTTTAGCAACAGAAGTAACTCTTTTTATATGGACCAAAATTCGGTAAAGTTTTTCTACTTATCCATTTAAATACAACACCAAGAGATAAAAATTATAATTCTTCCTTTGAGGCAGAGAGAATAAGATTATCTACAGACACTGAGAGCTGTAGAAATGTATGCTTGATAATACTTTGGAGTGACACAATATGCTAACACCTTTCAATAACATATATCCAGATTTTTTCACTAATGGCATGAATTCCTAATTAACGCTTCTCTTAATAATATTTAAATTTCACTATTGTACATGAAAAATAATATGCAACATAACCTTTCAACAGTATTAAAGTGCTCAGTTTTCTATTTGGAACTGATGGTGGTATTTCTCTTTTGGGCACAGTCACATTAAGAAAACAGACACTTGAATAAATTTGTTGAGCTCAAAGTTACATTCAAATCTTATTCTGCATGTACACTGCTGTTCATACCAGTCATACTTTGGCTTCAAAACACAGGACTGCTTTACTCGAGGTTACATTATCAATGATTGAAATTCCTTAATTTATGGAATTTATACAAACAGTGCTTTGGAAGACAGTAGTAGAGTATACAGGCATATCCTCTGGCCTGAATCTCAATGGTTCTGATGCTGTCAGCCTTTAAAATTGACTATGTTCCAACTAATCATTCACTGTTTAATTTCAGTATTAGCCTCACTTTATTTATGCCTGTATCACAGAATCATAGAATGGTTTGGGTTGGAAGGGACCTTAAAATCATCTAGCTACAACCCACCTGCCATGGACAAGGACACCTCCCACTAGACCAGGTTGCTCAAAGCCCCATCCAACCTGGCCTTCAGCACTTCCAGGGAAGGAGCATCCACAGCCTCTCTGCACTGGAGCACAACCTGCTCCAGTGTCTCACCACACTCACAGGAAAGATCTTCTTCCTAATATCCGATCTAAATCTACTTTCCTTTAGTTTGAACCTGTTTCCCCTTGTTCTGTCAATCCATGCCCTCATAAAAAATCCCTCTCCAGCTTTCCTATAGGCCCCCTTCAGGTACTGAAAGACTGTTACAAGGTCTCCCCGGAACCTTCTCTTCTCTAGGTTGAATAACCCAAACTCTCTCAGCCTGTCTTCATAACAGAGGTGCTCCAGCCCCCTGATCATCTTTGAGGCCCTCCTCTGGACTCACTCTATCAGCTCTATGTCCTTTTGATTGTTCCTTGTTGGGAACTCCAAAAATGGACACAGTACTCCAGATGGGGCCTAACGAGAGCAGAGTAGAGGGGGGAATTCACCTCCCTTGGCCTGCTGATTGTGTTTCTTTTGATGCAGCCCAGGTTGACTTTTCGGGCTGCAAGTGCACATTGCTGGCTCATGTTGAGCTTCTCATCAACCAGCAGTCCCAAGTCCTTCTCCTTGGGGCTATTCTCAATCTCCTTTACATACAGCTTTTTCTCTTCACTTTTAGTATAGTCAGAGCATACCTAGAGCCATACTATGCCATACTTTTACCTACATTATATACAGGAGAGTAAAAGGAATAACAAAACACATCTATCATTTTCACACTGAATGAAGAACTAGAAATACACTTCAGTGGAAGATATCTAGATGGTAGAGTGCATCCATTGCACAGACTAGCTGTTCTGCATCAGGAAAACCCTCTGCAACACTTCAGGATCTAAACTTCCATCTTGTTCCTGGAAATTCCTAGAGAAGATAACATCTCTTCATTTGCTTGAACATTTTGCTAGTAGAATATATGTATTTCTGCTAATATGGAACAGTCTCAGGTATATTTGTCATGAATAAATATCATGGATAGGTGTTGAACATCTTATATTTCACACAGAATCACACAGAATCTAACGGGTTGGAAGGGACCTCGAAAGATCATCTAGTCCACCCCCCCTGCCAGAGCAGGGTCACCTAGAGTACATCACACAGGAACGCATCCAGGCGGGTTTTGAATATCTCCAGTGAAGGAGACTCCACAACCTCCACAATTTCATTTTAGACTCCACAATTTCATTTTAGTTTTGGGAATACACTTATGTGAGCTAGTAAGAGGAGACTTGTGTAAAACTAAAGAAGAAATTGAACCAGTATCTGAAACTCACATAACACAACGATGTCTTTATTGTGAACTTTCTTGAGTTCCAGAGCTGATACTTAAGCTAATGCAGGAATTCATTTCAGAAAAGCCTCCCATTCATTTCCCCATGTACTCCCTTCTATGAGTCACCTTTGTTCCTTTTCTTCTATAGTGCATGCCTAGTTTGTATCACACATAAATTCATGGTGCCAAGCCAAGACTTCAGTAAGATGCATTTGTTCCACTCCTAATCATCTCAGAGGAAAGACTTTTTATTATAATAAAAGACTCAAAATAATAATAATAAAATCTCCCAGTTAGTTCAGATGGCCTATTCTGCTTTAAATACTGTGTGGTCTGTGGGAATGTCTGTATATACACTTTGGACATACAGTTTGGAAATATAGATTTGATAGAGAGGAAAAGTCTCCTTCTAAAACAGTTTCCATTGTTAATTGAAGCAATTTTTTAATGGAGCTTGAAATCTCACTGACATGGCTGTGGAAGGCAGAATCTGCCCTATACAAAAGGGAAAAACTCAAATTGTCTTCCACCTAGAGTCACATTGATGCCAGTCTTCAAAGAACTCTTTTGTCCTTGTGGTTGACTTTTCTGAATCTGGAAAACTGCAGGTTAGGAGTTTCAGGACAGACTCAGGCAGATTTATGTTTAGAATTTACCATCCAAGAAGAGAAGAAAAAAAGACAAAGAACAGTGAAAAAGAACACACATTTATTTATTTATTTATTTATTTATTTATTTCTAAATTAAATGGTCAAATTCTGAAATGGTAATAGTCATTATCTGTAGAGCTGGAAGATAAATCCTTTCCTCACTTGGGTGTTCTAAGATATTTCAAATACAATTCAGATCACCCCTTTCCAAGAGACTGTTACTGCAGTTTAGTTTCCCCTTCACAGCAAATGCTAAATCCCTAACTCATGCATTCTGTGTTAATTGTGTAATGCCACAGTGACACTAGGTTTGATCTGCAGCACCCTGAAGCAGTTATAACTACCAGTCACCATATTTTGTAATATAGAACTAGGAGTTATCCCCAGCTATATGCTATACAACTTGCAGTGTTACCTGATAACTCTGACAGTGCAGAGCTAATAGTGTGTCTGTCTCTTCTTCCTTCCTACCAGTCTTCCAGAGGTATTCCTAATGGAAAGTGAGCAGGGTAGAATTACTTGCTTTATTTCTCCTGTAAGGACATTTTTATATCTAAAGTAGGAAAAAGGTTTAAATAAAAAACCCATAAAACCACCCGAGTGTAATCCACCCAGGCTAGGGATCTGCACTGCATATACCAATCACGGAATGTTCATATATGCATTCCTTTGAGCTATTTGGGTATCTTCTAGGAAATGTGTCCCAGGTGTTTCATGTTCCCTGTTTGCCTCTAAGGTTTAGGTTGGTAAGGTGTCTGATCTGGTCACAGTCTCCCCACTTACTAAACTATTGCTGTGCTTCAGATAAATTGGGTCTTCATGGAGCATGAAAGAAGATACGGACCAGCTGGGACTGAGTGATCTCACTGAGAGGGGTAGAATAAAATTCCTAAAGAAAGGGGTTAAATGTGAAGCAAACCCACACAAATGTTTCAACTGGAAGTTTCGGTGTTTATTCAACAATAAATGTGTATAATTGAATTTGCAGGGTTAAAACTAACAGCAACATTTATAATTCTCCAAGAAAGGAAAATCTCAAAAACACACTCTAAAATCACATTTGCCAATTTGATGTTTAATAGATTAACTTCCCTTCAAGCAAACTGAAAACATACCTTTTACTTCATAAATAGTGTTTTACCAACACTCCCCAAGAAACCTCCATTGTCAAAACTAAAAAGATTCCTAACTGCTATTTCATCCTGATTGTAATTTCCCTCCCCACAGTTTAATGTTATAATATATGTAGAAGAATGAGTCTCTCTAGTGCAATATACCAGACAAAGAAACGGTGGCTAATGCAGTTGTTCCACCATGTAAATATTTCTAGTAATTTATCGATCAAAAGTAAGAAGCATGTTTTATTATATTGTTGTACAGCTGCTGCAGGAATATTTTATCCATCAGAAATGACATGCACAATGATGGCCTAGTGAAGTTAAATACTATAAAAAAGAAAAAAATACATAACATAAAGCTAATGAATTGTCATTTTCTCTTTTAAAAAGACTGCAGCAGAAAAACCCAAAATTTATGGCATGAAATAATTTGTTTTTCAGTGCTATTAATTCAGTCTACTCTGGCATGAATACTGATGCTTTGGAGAACACACCATATCAAAGAATAGCCATTTTAAGGGTGAAGATGGGAACAATTTCACTTATTAGATTTCTCCTGTTTCCTTTAATATCTCTTTTGGTAGGAAGGATCATTTAGACTTTGTTTCAGATCATGGCTTTTTACTCTTAGTCTTCATTATTGATAAAAATCTAGAGACCAACAGCATATTCATTTAATATACTATAGAATAACTCATGCCTGAAACAGTAAAGTAAAAGGAAAAAAAAGAAAAAGCAAGCCTCCCTACTAAAAAGGGACATTAGTAATTTTTGTCTGTCATGTTTTTGGCAACTGATGTTCTATGTTTTATAAATCATTACATCTAAAGCAGCTGAAGCTGTAAAACTAATATAGCAGGTCAGGAAAAACAATCAAAACAGGGTCAAAGAATCTGAACCCATGTTACCAGTTCAGTTAGCCTTGTGTCACATCACTTACTCTTCATTTTAGCATGCTAATTCTAATAAGAAATACTATCCTCAACACGCTTTCAGAGACCTTTCCTGCAGAAATACAACAACTGGAAGTTCTGAAAACAAAAGGCCTGAGGCACTTTCTTGAACAAAGTATTTTTAGAGAGACTTTGTAATTAGAGGATGTAATAGAATGACTATTCACATCACAGGAACCAAGAAGAGTAGCAATGAAAAACATACCAGTAATGTGAAACAAGAGAAGATAAAGGACAAGGCAGTTATTAGTTTAGACATCGAGGCAGGACCCTTTATTAAAAAATGTGGCAAAGGACTTGAATTTGATTCTGCAAGAGATATGAAGGCAAAAAACCCAGAGTTGAACAGAAAGAGATAAGTGTGGGAGCATTCAAATTTTAGATACAAAGGAAGAAGGGACGAATTTTCCACAGGATATGAATAGAAAGAAGTAAAGGATGGATTTTGATAATAAAATGGAAAGAAGGCTTACTGAGCTGCAAAAGAGAATAGAGAGGAGTCAAGAATGACACTGAGTGGATTAGCCAGAGCAAAGGAAAAAATGAAGCTCATGAATAAAAAATACGAGTCATTGATCTAGTCCTACTTTGTCATCTTTCAACCACAACATCCGAACTGCAGCTGAGTTACTTTCAAATGCAAAAATGTTACCATTGATTTCTTGAATTTGCAATGGCATGTATTGAAAAAGGTGCTGCTCACACTGTCTTTAAAGCAGTTTAGAGAATAGAAACTGAACATTTTCTGTAATAGCAACTAAGGACTGATGTATGCAATAAAATTTTTATGGAATGATCTCCAACTCACTGGCACGGAAATAGTACTTAATAAAGATATATTCATTTCTCCAAACTTACAGAATATTTATCTACAAACCTCAGAACCAAATACAAATACTTCTCGAGCAGTCTTATAATATATAATTTCATGATTCATCAATTTTTCTTGGAATGTATTACCTGGTCTTAAACCTAATACAGAATGAAAGGAAAATGCCATCCTAAATGTCAAATATTCAAACTAAAAAGAAAATTTTTAGAGATAGGAATTAAAACAAGATATATTGAAAAAAAAATATACATTTTTAGCTGACAACTACACATTGTAAAGAAAACTAGGTCAAATTTAGAGTGAGCTTCAACAGATATTAAGAAAGAATTGGTTAAAATTATCAGAAAAAAAACCCCAACCAACCAAATCTCTTCTGTACATGAAACTATAAACACATTCACTTGTAAAACTATTAATATATTTTGGAGGTTTAGCAGTGTTTCTGCTTAAAAGTTTTTCTGGGCTATTTTCATGGTATGCTTTTGCAATTTTTCTTTAAAATATGAAAGTCACATACTCCTTTTTGTTACTAACCACTAAAATATAAAAATAGAGACCTCCTAACATCCAACTAGTGGCATTCAATTAGATCAACATGTTAGAAAAATGTTTTTCCTTTAAACAAGATGAAATAATCAACACTGCAATTTCCACACAGCTTCTTTTTGTACTTCCATTGAAATATCCAATTCTCTCATGAGATGCATGACTACTCATGGTGATGTTAAGTCCAGCACTAGACTCAGCAGAAAGCTGTTCCACATCCTGAACATTCAGATAAGACTGAAATGATATACATATATATGTAAAGTATATTCTGCGAAGTAATCTATTTCAACCCAAATTTCTCCTTTTGAAGTAGTATGTTAAGACTACTGGACGTTTCAAAAAGGTAGACACATTTGAAATGAACCTTCAATTGAAATTGGGTCCATCTTTTTGAAACACCCTGTACTTCTTCATGAGGTGTCTGAAATGAGATTCTCCCATTCACAGATGTGGAAACTGAACCTGAACCCCTGGAAAATACAGTCTATATAGAGCAAGAAATGGGGAATGACCCAAGCTCAGCTAGCCCAGTTTACTTTCTCTAACATTCTCCCACATTCTGTCAGACATTCAAAGATGCAAACAAAAAAAGAGAATGAGTATGTTTGATCAAGAGACCAGAATCTCCTATGCATTGATATAATACAGGGTATTTATAGTTTCATCAGTTTTAAAAGATGAGGAGACAATAATTTCCCACTTTAACCGAACATGAAGTAGTAAAAGGGAAGCTCTACAGATGCTTATTTTGTTTCTGCACCTGTATTTCAGCTCCTTGATATTCAATATAATCTCATATTTTCTAGTTTTTGGTTATTCAGGGAAAGTCCTGAGGACCTTTAATTATAGCTTTGCTTTAAATATGCATAGCAAAGTTTTTCTAGGAAGGTCCAAGTTTCTGAGTTTTCCAAAAAACTCTGTTCTCATACACAGAAAAGGAAATATCTTCTGAATTCCTACTATTTAATTTTAGGAAAGTAAGAAAGGATACCTTTGAGTTTGGAGAAACACCTTGGCATTTCCCTACAAATATTAAAATAAGATAGCAGTACAAGCAATGCAGAAGCTTAAAGCTTCAGGAGTCTTACTAGACTCCATGGTTATTTACTGTGAAAAGAAGAACAGTATTAAGTAGAAAATGGTACATGATAGAGTTTAATAACAAATAACAAAGTTTTCATGGATTTTTTTTACCATTTAACAAAACAGATAAAGACTTATTAAATTTTAAAGTATGATCAAAAAGGAAAAATAAGGAAAATTTGCACTTCTTTAGAAAATTCTAAGGCATTTGTGTGTCAACATATGAAAAAATATCATTAGATTAAGAAAGAGTCTTCCAAAAGCATAACAGAATCAGAATATAATTTCTTAAAAGCTGGACTAATACAATCAAAGTACTACATTTCTAGCTGTATCTTCTTTGTGGAATCTAAATCTATAAGCATACCTGCTAGACATTTCCTTAAACAGTTGTTGTCCTATCAGTCTGCCGTAGAGTTGACAGGTTTCTTTACCTTTAAATTAAAACCAGTTTTACTCGGTGATATAAAAGCCTCCCAGCATTCCGTCAATATATGTCTGCACATAAGAATAGTGAAGTTAAGTTTTCCTCTCGTTAGCTAATAGCAGCTACTACATAATGACAGCTCTTTTTCTGAACACAGAAATCAAAGCCAGAAATATTTTTGGTTCATTTTGGTGTATATCTATATATGTGTATGTGTGCCATATACATACGTACGTGTGTGTGTATACAACAAACTCTGTATTCATATATACATATATATATGCACATATACATATACATATTTTCACTGAAAGAAACAATGGGGAACTTAACTGAATGATCAAAGTTTCAAATAAATAGAGTAAAGAGATTAGCATTTGTGAGATGAGGCCTCCAACAACCCATCTTCTGTGACACGTATAAAGAAACTTGACTGGTCAATTGCCTCAGGTTTCTAGAAACCATCAAAAAACTGAACTGATGGACAAAGTGCTTTGGAATCAAAAGAAACAATTACTAATGTAATTTCAGCAAAGCTCTTTCTAACTGTATCTTATAGAGGAAGAAAAATGTCTATTCTGATGAAAAAATTTGTAAAAAAATTCTTTTGTGGCTTCATTATGGGCTTTGTTGAAAGCCCATTTACAACCAGTGACAGGTTTTCAGCTAACTTCAGGAGTTTCAGAGCACAGTGTATTTTACTGAAAGAGAAGAGGGACGAAAAAATTATCTTCTAATTTCTGTCATTAAATATTAGAACTGTGAGTATCACCTTTGGTGTTTTCCAGTATTTTGTTAGGGTAATGGTTTTAATTATCTATAATTTTGACAAAATAGAATCATTAAAGATGAAATTTTCCATGCAAGATTACTTTAATTTGTTTTGTCTTGATTTTAGCAAAAACCATTTAGAGAAAGTGTGTTATTCCCTAATATTAAAAGAAATTCTTCTTAATGATTGATTCTCATCAACTATTAATTGGAAAGCTACAGAAATTCTGTGCTTTTGAAGCAGGCAGCGACAATCTAGCAGGGAATGTTCTTATAGGAAGTGTGAGCTAGCCATGTCTGTGGAAGTCTGCCCAAATTCTGTGCTTTTAAAAATATAATCTTCATGTGCTTAGAAAAAAACAGCTTTACTGTAGCTGATAAATTTCATTCGTACTAAGAATACTTCAGACTGAGGCCACCACATATTTTCCTGACAGCATCTGAGGATCGTGTAACATTGAAGTCTGCTTATTAATACTGGCAATAGAAGCCCACCTCCTCAGTCTCAGTTCTTGCTTCTTCCTTCCTTCCCCAAACTCAGCTTCCAACAAAGAAACCTGGGATTATAACAACAACACAAATCCAATCTCACAATTAAAGTGACTGAATGAAAACCTGTAGAACTGAATCATAATTTTCCTTAGCTACTGTATTCCTGTGTACTAATGAACAAACCACTTAGAAGAGACTTTACATGGATGGACACTAAATATCGACACATAATTACAGATCACCTGATTTCTGACCTATGATCTTGGTATGCAGACTTACTGAATAGTGACATCTGCAACAGAAGTCATCAGGAGCTTAGCTTTAAACTGCAGCACCACTGAACTATTTGCAATCCTAAATAGTCTGGAAAGCAGGTCGTGGGTAGCTCAGTTTTTCAACTAAACTGAATGGTATTTTGACTTTAATCCGTATGTATGACAGTATATGACAGTATGACGACAACTCATCTTGCAAGGTAATCTGAAAATAAATGTTTTTGAAACAAATAAAGCAGAGATGTTTGTAATAAAAAAGTAAGGAAAGACGTTGGAAAATCTGGAGTTGGAGTAGGTTGATACAGTACAAATGGCAGTAGAGAAAAGCAAAAAGAAATTCACAAGTTCATCTGTTGGATCTAATCCCATTTTAAGACTTTGAATCTCTGAAGGAAAAGCAAATAAATAAATAAATAAATAAGCTCTGGGCATTTTTATAGTGTGAAGTTGGATTGAATGATTAACAATCTTGATGTCATTTCCTTCCTGGAGTTCACAACTGAGATATGACATCGATGAACTAGCGAAAACACTATATATATATATATATATACCAATCCAACTTTCTCCTCTAGGATGGGATTTTCTAATATTTAGAAAGACAAATGACTCATTCTTCTACCTTCTCTCCAGAGCATAATAGTTGGAAGGTCTTTGATCTTTATTTAACTGCTGTTTATTCACCACATTTTAACAGTAAAAGCAACTGATGCAAATATGGGAATATAATAACTTTGTTACTTTGTTAACTAATATTGCTTATTGTTATGGTTGTTACAAATTACATATGCAGCAGATTCAATATGTCACTTAAAGTGACATTTTTATTGCTGTAGCAATGAAAGTGATTTTTTTCCTCTGTAGTAATTCTGCTCACCTTTTAAATCTAGGCTCAAAGAAAGTTTTATGTATATCTGTCTCTATAAGCAACTTTCCTTTTCTTCAAAAGAAAGACAGGTTCTCTCAATTTTGTTTCTCTTGTTGTTTTTGTCCACTTTTAATTGACATAATTTTACCCAAGATCCTTTTCTTCAGGGAGCTGGGAAATATAGACTGCCATTAAATGTTATTTCATGACTCATCATTACTGAGTTAACTGTAAAGTTACTTGTTACTTTTTCAGCTGACAGCTTTTGGAACTGCAGGAATCTGAGCAAGATCATTCTTCTTGTTCACTGCTTTGAGATTTGAGCTTCAAAGTTCTCCAGACTTGACATGAAGTTTGGTTAAAACCAGCAATTGTTGCCCATCCTTGTCAAAAAATCTAAGTTATTAATCCTTTTTCAAGGCTTTTGACAGAGCAGATCAATCTAAACTTAAATCAACAAGGAAATCTCATATTACTCAAAGTAGATAAAATATTGTACTTCACGAGAAACACTCCAGTGAAGGCAGATGATACCATTTCTGTGATGTGTGCAAACCACTACTCTGCGCTCATACTGTGAATTTGTTTCAAAAATGGATGTATGAAAGGAAAATATGTAACTGACAAAGCTGCAAGTCAAAATTAATCAGGTCATTAGCTCAGAAACCCAAAGAAGAACTTAATTAGATATGAATTATCCAATAATTGTGAGTATCTCTGATGTACATTTGTTTGGACACTTATTACTAGGGCTCCCTAAGGGTTCTAACCTTACAGCTAAATTCAGGAACATCCCCTCTGAGTCCTATGTTGGTATCCAGCTATATACATGTTATATTAAAATTCTTAGCTGTTAATGTCAATGTCAACAGAGCTGAATTCTTTGTAAAAAATTCTGGAAAAATTTTAGTGATTGTATCTCTCCTTTTTCAGTAAGTTTGCATTGAATAAGTTTGACCCACCAATATTAGGTGTCTTACAATCCCAGGTAACCACTGCTGTCCTGAATTATTTTGGTTAATACCTATACCTTCTCATTCTAACACCATACAAAAAAGCTTGGCTCTTTCTATGTCTATGCTAAATATTCCCAGGCATAGCAAAGTTTCACCTTCCTTTTAGCTTTTCACCAATGCTTCACTGTCTGACATAAAATCTAAGTTCAAACCTAGAATACTGTCAAATTTCAACACAGCAGATATGAGTATAAAAATATAAAATATGCACAATAGCTTTTATATAGTCAGCTAATACATTTCTGCATGTTAGGCTCTGAGTTTACCTTATCCAGGATCCAAATATGTCAGTAGAAGGAAGAACTCACAGCTATTCTTCTAGGAAGAGTAAACAATGTATGTAAGATAAGCATTTAGATAAAAAAGTTACTTGGATACCCCTGTATTTATAGTACGTATCTAAATAAATGCCTGATTTTTTAGCACTCAAAATTGCTATGTGGGGAAAACATGCTTGTGCTTACTTAATACAGATTTGTGAACTAAACTGAGTGTCTGAAACCATTAAATGCAGTATTTTTTTCTTACAGGTACCAAGAAATATCCTTCATTTTTTCTCAAAAGACATGTTTATGAACAGATTAGGCAAGCACTTGTCACTATAGCAGGTGGGCAAAAAAGACCTTCCAGGGTCTCCAACAACAATCAATTTCTCTGTTCCTGATTTTACATATATATTAGGCTGAAATTTTAGCCTCTTTTTCGTCTTCAGGACAGTTGTATTGTAATGAAGTAATCACCCTAGACAGTGCTTGAACAGAAACCTTCTTATGGTATGTGTAGCATGGTGGACAGGCATATGAGATGGCTATGTTAGACTGCTGACATATTCTACTGCACCAAAAATTAAAAGGAGAAAAACTAAGGCTGAAAAGAAAACAGGATAGTTTCCCTTAAACTTAGATGAGATGTTATGAAGAAATAATCAAACTGGAACTTATTTGAACTTTTCTGTCTAAATCAATTATGGAGTAGCCTGTCTTTGCAGTGATAAGACAGGAAGATTCAGCCTTTCTATTGGACTCAAGGCAGAAGTCACAGGTTGAAGTGATCAGAAATTATCTCCTAGGTCTTTTTTTTTCCCCTCCTAGAGATGAAGCTTCAATCGATGGTCTCAGGGCTTCAGATTATCTGTCAGACAGAGAAAAGCTGTCTCAAGCAGCGAGGGCCTCTAATCAAATATTGACAGATGAGATGTTCTGGGTGATAAAAATAGATTTAAAATCCAAAGTGACATTTTTTTGTTAGAATCATAGCCTAACTGTTAAAGTCATGATGTAAGATAAATGATACAGTCTAAGCCTTCCAATCAATTTATTACCTTTCCTAAATATAGTGAATATGAGTTTCCTAGCCAAGGTCAAACCCCTACAAATTAACTTAAATAGCTTCATATTTTCTTCTAAATTTATAAAAAGACATCTGTTCATGATAAAAACAACTTCTACTTGATTTGAAAAAGTTACATGTTTGACAGATATAAAGAGAGAATAGGAAATACTGGCAGAAATTTTCATATACTACAACATTTAACTAGTATGCCATTCTAACTGAACCCATGGTAACAATGTAGTATTTAACAACTCACCTAAAGAGATCCCTGTGACTAGAAAATGTTGATTGGCTTTAAAACTCAGTAAAACTTCATTTAAATTAATTCAGTAAATTACACTGTCCATAGAGGTATGTTAGGTAGCAGAGAAGAAACCAGAAATTAAATCAGAAAAAACCTGTCACCAACTAACTATTGAAAAAATCAACAAAAATGAAAATAATTTTATCTACTCAAAATTAAATAGCTTTAATATAAATCCAGCTTGAACTGATGGGCATGCAGTTCATGGGTCCTAGCATAAGCTTACTGACAGACGTTATTTGTGGAGGAAAAAGGGAAAATCATGTCTTCAAACAGACTGCCCTTCACAATTTCCATATTAAACCAAAAGGGTTAATTAATATAAAAATGTTATCCTTAATTTGGAAATTATGACCTTGATGATGCTTTGTTATAAGAGCATTTAAGCCTGTGCATAGTTTGATTTCCTTAAAGCACAGGACACTTTAAAGGTTAAAAAAAAATAAAAATCATATACATTATTGTTTCCATATTTGTCTTTGGGTTCCTGAAGACCACAGCCACTATCAAAGGGGAGTTCAAGAAATCTGCTGTAGTGTGGGAGTCAAGGAGACAGGGATAAAGAAGATGCCTGGCTATCATTTTTGTATGGGTATATCACGTATCTGCACACAATGTTTCAGTCAAGGAAACATCCTTCCCAGCAGAACGGTGACAAGCAATCGTTGCCCGAGCAGTGCAGTGTCAGTCAAGACTAATACAAAGCAGCATGTCGGAAAAAGCGTGAGTGTTGAAGAAAGGAGGTAGTTTATGCCTGAAATGAAGACGTGATCAGCTGTGTGGTGCAGAGCGCCCAAACAGTGTAGTAAGTGGAGGATGTATGGTAGACATGCAGTAATGGCAACCAATTAGGAGGTGTATGACACAACATACGTCCCACAATATCTTTCTTGCTATTTGATGTACATCTCAAATACTGATATCCCAGGGAACTGAGAGATGCATAGACTTTTGTGACTGTGTTTATTTGCATTGAGAGAAGAAAGGAGAGTAACAAAAAGAAATTTCAGGGTAAGACAAATGGAGGTGGAAGTTGTGCTCTCGAGTCAAAAGTCAATGTAGATGAGTATCTTGAGGCCATACTTATCTGGCCAATACTAAGATAAAAATTCAACTGTGATTCAGTACAGTTATTATAAAACATTTTTGGCTTTATAGGCTGAATGTATTATAGAACACATGGAAACTTAAAGTGGAATTTTATTTTAGGTTGGTGAAATATTTTCAAAGCACCACTGTCATGTATGATTTCTTTCAGAATGAAATTCGATTAACATTTTTTTGCTTTGTCCAGTGACAACCTCAAGAGTCAACTCTTGCACCTTAACTTTTTAATTTCATGAATACAGAGTGTAGAACTTAAAAATGTGAGAAGAGAAATATAATGAGAAATAAATCTAATTCACATAAGAAAATTCAATTACAGACTAATTTTCTTCAAAATGTTAAAACAGTATACAAAATAGACATCTACATATTCATGCAAAGATATGCTAACTCAAACTCAGGATCTGTTAACCTAGGATATGACAGAATGAACTTAACCTTTCCAACTTTATAAAAAAATTTTTGGTATAAACAATTTGTATAAATAAATTTATCTCTCTGAGCAATTATTAGATAGCTTAAGTTAAATTTATATACCCATTGCATGTGTGTAAAATATATAAAAATTGATGTCACAGCTATATAAGCAGTAATTTTGATGAAAGTCTTTCATTTATGAGAGTAAAATCAAAAGACGATAATGAAAATCATCAGAGCTAAACTAATAATAATTATAACAACAACAAAAGCAGTAATAACAACAATAATAATCCTAATGTACTAGGGCAGTACCAGCATGTAACAATCCTCAGGAGAAATATATTCTCATATCCAGCCTTCTTACAACATCCAAATAAAACCTTATCAAGAAGAAAAGCCTTTCTAACACCAGGACAGAAGATAATTCTCTGTATTTTCATTATCATTCTTCAAGAGGAAATTTTTTTAAGAATATCAAAATAATTCTGGCAAGGCATGGCTTGAAATTTAGTGCATATCCAAAATTTAAGTAAATAATTTAGCCTGTGATTTCTCCCTTGCAATTCTCATGAAGATTTTATTTGCTTTGCCTGTTTATAGACCTTGCTGTTGCAAGATCCTCATGCTCCTTATAAGCAAAAGATACGAATGACTTAAGTCTCACAGCATCCATTTTAAGCAGAAAAATGACATCCAGTTTACAGATAGGGAATTTCATGAGTTCACTAAAGTCAAAACAAGGTCATACATAGTCAGCTGCAGAAGTGTCACTGAATTCAGGATTAATCTCAAACTACAATAAAGCTCGTATTAAATTGAGAGGAGGCAAATTTTACTTCAGTCTCCAGATTTACAGTTCTGGGCACTACTTCTAGCTGCAGTCTTTTTGAATTAACACTGGCTTGGTTTTTTTTTTTCCAATACTGATCAGTTTGAGAAATAAACCAGTGCCTGTAAAGGAATTAAGAGAAAAAATTAGTAACATAGGGGTTAAAGTAAACTACTCTGATTCTAATCAGAGCAATTCCATGGTGTGGTTGCTCTGACAACTGCATCCATTGCATAGAAATTTATTTCACTACATTTCATCTGCATCACATCAGACTTATTCTGTAATATTTCTACTGTGTAAACTAGTTCAGATTAAAATCAATTAAGGCAGAGACCTGTCGCTTGGATGATTTTTTTCTATCCATGGTTCAAAGGACTAGTGTTACAGAAACAAATGTTTTAAACATTTCAGAGCCCATATATTACATATTTTCCAAATCTTTTTAATCTAATGAAGAAACACAAATTTTCACACTTCTATAATGCATGCATTACATTATGTGGGTATGCAGAGGTATTTCTGCATATCTCTCCTTTGCTCTTTTATTAGCTAGTCTACAGCTAGTAAAGAAATGGAGTTCAAGTTATGGTAGGAAGAAGGTGTTTGTTTTTCAAAAAAATTTCTACAAAAAACATGCCCTGTAATCATGCATTTGCTTTTCCCCACATGAACATTTAGATATACAGTGAAAATTACTTTCTAATATACGTGTTCTGATAAAGATTTTTGTTAAACGTCTATAGGTTATCTCCTCCACAATACCTTTTCTGGAAATTTAGTACCATGCATACACTGAGTGAAAGTGATACAGATAGTTTCCATGTTCTTTCAAGACTGCTTTCTTTTTTGGACCAATTATCCCCAAGGCATTTGGTTAATCAACAGATATCTGCTCTGACTCTATCTACAAAGCAATGAACTGTCAAATAAACTGCATAATTCCTAATTCCTGATCTTAGTGCTATTATTCTGTTTTTCTGGTTTTGACAGTTTTTCCTTTAAACACATTACATTTACAGTCTAAAGTACACAATTAATAAAATATCATTTAATCAGGAATGTGCTTTATCTTCACCTGAATGTATATACTTTTTTTCCACACACATTCAAATTCCAGAGGTATTTCTAGCACTGACTTCAATTCACTCAACAGTTTTGATATTTTACTCAAAATTAGTTTTTATTAAGAGGTACTGGCAACATATTTCTCCAGCATTATTTCATATTTTTCTTCCCAAACTACATATGTTACTGTTTACTTAGCAGAGTATATTTACTAAGGCTTGTATCTTCAGGTAAATGCTAACAATGTGAATTCCTCTAATGTGTAGAAATTGTCCAAAACTCAGAATTAGATTTTATGTATAAAAAATTTTGTAAAGTTTTAAAATACAAGCACAATTTGGAACGCTTTTTATTAATAACCCCAAACAGGCAGGTTTATTTAGTCCGAAAACAACACTGTGTTGTTCATTGTCTCCCAACCTCACTTCATTACTGGAGTGTACAGACCAGTAAGCTCCAGTGTTTCATTACACTGGCTTGCATGATACACCTTGGCTTCTCAGTGCACAGTGTATACAAGTGATTGACAACCAAGTTTGACACCAGTCCTAACACTGGAGCGCTATCTTCTGCTTGCTGACATTACCTGAATCCTCATCCATGGATTTCTGCTGGAAGGTAGTGCTTAGACACTTGTTTGTTATATTGCAATTTAAATTGGTGAACAAACTAAAATCTAGCTCCTCTGCTTGGATGATGAAGTTGAAATGAATTATAACTCAAGTGTCTAGCTAATTGTGTGTTGAAAACATGCTACCAAATAACAGTATCAATTTGAAAGCCACTTGCAAACACTAGCTGAATTTTTCTCACAGTAACTAAACAAATTGCAGCTATTTTAACTGAAATCCTGACAGATAATGGAGTGGAGTAAGGTAAACAAACAGAAGCATGTTTTTAGCTTTCTTTTAAAAACAAACCAAACAAAACAACCCTTTCATATCTTCAAGTCTTCCAATCAAAAAATTAATTAAGGTGTTATTTAAATCGACATAAATAAATAGTACATGAGATTGCCAGCAGATTTAATTAATTAAAAATTTTATAAACCAGACTTCAATTCAGCTTAAGTGAATCCAAACTAATCTGAATTGGTGTATTTCCTGTATTTATATAAGGCTCTGGGGAGCATCGGAAAAGCTCCTTACTTATGATCTCAGAGTATGACATATTACCTGATACTGGCCATATCGTGTCAAGAAATTTTAAGCAGAACACTCCATTAGTCGAGATTAAATGATCTGTTAGAGAAAAAAATGGTGCCATATGACTGATGACCGTCCGTACCTTTCGAGAAAACTTGGAGATCATTATTTATTTATTCTCGGGCAACACAAATACGATATCTTTGGGGTCAGTGTAACAATTTCTGCTACACAATATTATTTTTTTGTTTCACCTTCATAAAGAACTCATTAGCAGGCAACAATGAACATCTGAATGGTGACACAAGCATGGTTAAACTTTCACAAATTAATACAGCTCTTGGGCTAGATTTTCCTTGTATAAGCAAAGCTGTATAATGGTACTACACTTCTGTGAGCAACTTAAAATCTCTTTCTTTACACTAGCAACTAATTTGTTTCTTCTTTTTTTTTCTTTTATCTTTTTTTTTCTTAATAAGCATAATGTTAAGATGAAAGAACCTAAAAGAAAGTTCAACAAAGACAATAACAAAATGAAGATATCCCATAGTTTTTTAACATTTGGAAATGCCATTCTCACAAATACAACATGTGTCAAAACACCAGGGTATCCAGAGTTCTGATTGGCTTACAATGATTTATTATAAGCAATAATTCTGCATTCCTAGCAGTTGCTGGGGCAAGGCTGTGCTTGAGGCCTGTGCACATACATATTGGAATTAATGGAGCAGCAGCTCATGCTGCTGCAAACAGCTGGGGGTACTTAACTTGTTTTTCTCTACAGAATTTTTGGATTTCATTTCTTTCTGGCAATTATGGAATGCAATAAAAGGGAGAATGGCGAATGAAGAGAAATGGTGCTATAAAAAGCAAGAAAATCTGGAGCTGGGTCAACAAAATATGCTCCTCTGATAATGTAGATAAATTTTAACTTTTACACTGTTTTACCTGTTCTTGCCTTCCCCCAAAATACTTTACCTGATGCCAGTAAGATTAAAGATAGCTGCAGACGTGTCTGTGAAATACCCCGGATAGCATGATAAAGACCATCAACCTCTTGCTGATCAAGTCTGCCTGAAAACCAGAAGGAAAATAAAAATGGGATTTTAGGTGGGAGAGTGTGTTGCTAATACAGTCCTATTGTTTCTAGACCTGTGTTATTATTATCTCCAGGGCTCATAAAAAAATGGCATTGCCCTAGGCTGTGACGATATGTCACCTCTGATTTGCACCTCCTCTGCAATCTCTTTCCTCCTGAATCCGCTGTTGTGCTTAAATTCTACTCACAACAGCAATTTATTTGTGATAGTTACTGTGTACAGCTCTTCAGCTCCAGCATATTCTTAGGGCAACCAGTATGTTCTCATTCTTTAAGTTCTTAGCAAAATAAAATAAGAAAGAAAAAAAGGAGCAGTAAATGTGCAACAATGCACTTGAGAATGGATTTTATTAGCACTGCATTCGACTGCTGCAGAACATGCAAACAGTCCTGAGCTGCTGCTGAGGAGCATTCACTGGGATCAAAAAGAGGGAGACAAAGATGGGTGTTTCAGCAGCTGAAGAGAGGCTGAAGGGCAGCTGCAGAAACTAAAATGTATGTGATGCTTCACACAGAAACTGCGGGTTCTGCAGCTGCTTAATTCCCTGCAGAACATCCCTTTTCTCATGGGTATTCCTTTATTCACTATAACTCCTCCAAAGGGACTGGCAATGCCACATGACAGGATCCTGTCTAGTACTCTTCAGAGTCTAACTTGTTACCACTTTTGAAGTCAGCTAGAGCTCTGAAATGATTGCTTATTGCTGGGGCATATTTTGATGGCTCTCCTGTCTTCACAGAATCACAGAATCCTAGGGGTTGGAAGGGACCTCGAAGGATCTTCTAGTCCAACCACCCTGCCAGAGCAGGGTCACCTAGAGTACATCACACAGGAACGCATCCAGGCAGGTTTTGAATGTCTCCAGTGAAGGAGACTCCACAACCTCTCTGGGCAGCCTGTTCCAGTGCTCCGTCACTCTCACAGTGAAAAAGTTTTTCCTGATATTTACATGGAACCTCCTGTGCTCCAGTTTACAACCATTGCCCCTTGTCCTATCATTGGTCATTACAGTAAAAAGCACACTCCATCATCCTGACACTCACCCTTTACATATTTGTAAACATGGATGAGGTCACCCCTCAGCCTCCTTTTCTCCAAGCTAAAGAGACCCAGCTCCCTCAGCCTTTCCTCATAAGGGAGATGTTCCTTAAGCTATTCAAAGCTTAAAGGGAGATGTTAAAAGCTTAAAGGGAGATGTTCCTTAAGCTATTCAAATGAAGGCAGCAGCTGCATTTTGCCATTCACAGTCATTTATGCCTAAAGGCTCATGTTTCCTGTCAAAAGCTGGAACCAGTGATTGTATATGATTTTTGTTCTTTAGTTTAATCGTACATCACTGATATGTTTTCATAGCATTTTCCATCTAGTAATGACTTTATTGATCCATTCTTCAGTCTTTCATCTTTCCATGCATCTAAGCACATTGCAACAAATTTCAGCTGCTCATTTTGTACTTTAAATTGCACATAAATATATATTACAGAGCTATTCAATAATCACTTAATATCAACAGGCTTACTATACAAGGGCCCAAGACAGAGCCAGGCATCCTTAACTGTCACTGGATATAATCACAGCTAAAAAGGAACAGAACTAGGTTGCTACCATCTGCTTGGTCTGTTTCCCATTGCAGAATCAAAACAAAAAGAAAAAAAATAAATAAGAAAACTAAGAAAACCTATGACCACAACAGCATACAGTAAAAAAAAATCTGTTTAGAATCCTTAATAAGAATATTAATTCATATGCAGTGATTTTAACCTTTAATTTTTTTTCGAAACAAATTGTTTGACAATTAATAACTTCATGCTTTTACATTCTAGACATCCTCATCAAGATAAACTGTAATATCTAAATATACTTACTTTCCTTTGGTATATTTTCCTCTTTTTCTCTGATCGTTTTCCACAGAAACAAACATATTTTTGTTGAAATGAAAGCTTCTTCTACTGCATCCACGCCTTCAGTTTCTATCACATTCTACTGCTACACAGCCCACAGTGCTGGATTTCTAATATTGCTAATATCACTTCCATAGCAACACACTAAGGTATCATAAACGTGGCATTATGGCTTTATTCCTAGATTTGGTCTAAGGAGGAGCTGATTTCAAAGGCAACTCTTAATAAAATATACATATACAAAAAAGTATTTGCCAGTGTGATACAGATAATGGCTTTCAGAGTACTGCAAATCAGTCTCATAACAAAGTTGTCCCTCTTCAACTCTGGCCAAGAACAAAGAACTTCTTTTGTTAGTGATGTTTAGAATATGTTTCCCCAGACACCCTTAAGGAGAGCAGCATATAATCACAGGTATTTAATTTCTAAGAAAGGTAACATTACTTGTGTTTTTCACATGCTGAATTCGTTACACATTGGATTCAATGCAGCATAAAATGAGGGCAAAATTTGGGTGCATCTTTTGAGGTGCAAATACTAAGAACCCACAAAGAACAGAATGAATGAATGAGTGAATGAACGAGAAGGAATTCAACTTGAAAAGCTGTCAAGATAATTTTATCAATACATCCTTTTACTTTTAAGCACAACATGTAATACATTAAGTTGAACACATATCATTTTGGTCAGCATTCTGGCACATCTTGTGATATATAATGACTAAGGGCAAATGGGTTCCACTTATTACTTCCTGGCTGGCGTCCTAAGTAAAAATGTAAAAGGAGAATAATGCAAGCAAACATATACATGCTGCACTGCCACAGACTTTGCAAATTAATTAATATCTCAGAAATAAAAAAACTTATTTTAAGACTAATTACATCTACATTAGTATTACTCTGTACACTTAGAAGCAGCAGCAGTTGTGATCACAGAGGAAAATATTTCTATACTGGTTTCAACACTGGATTTCATTTGGGTTCTTCAGGAGAAGAGAACATGCAGATGTCTTGATTATGAAGTACTGTATGGAAGAAGAATTATTGTCTGTTTCTAAGGCATTCAAGAAGGTTCCTCTTCCAGCTCTAGATTAACAGCAAAGGTCCTGCAAGGATGAATTCAAGGTCAAAAAACAGAAAAAAAGAATGAGCAGCTTTGAGCAGAGAATCCTTCAGCATCTGTACTAATACCTGCTTTGTTCAATATATTTACAAGATGTCTGGAAAGATGAAGAACAAAGATTCACAATATAAGGTTATTCAGGATGGCAAACACAGGAGCAAATCATGAACAATTTCAGAGAGAAAAAAAATATTAAAAAACCCTAGTAATCATACCATAAAATTGCAGATAAAAATAGGTGTAGAAAGATAGATATACAGTGATTAATATGGAAAAAAAAAGAATCTGAATTTCACACATGAAACACTCTCTTCTTTCTCAGGTGTAGTGTATTATTAGGGTTTTCACTACATCACCTCAAAGCTCAGTAGCAGTGAAAAAAATGAATTGAATACAAGAAACGATAAGGAAAAGAACAAAATAGAAAACATTGTCATGGTCTCACGGAAATGCATGATGCAACAGTGCCTTGAATATTGTATGCAGTCTGATTACATCTCAGTAAGCTTATTGAAGAACTGGGAAAAGCCCAGCAAAAAAGCAACTGGTATAGTTTAAGACTGAGATTTTTCAGTCCGAAAAAGAGACAGTCGGGAAAAAAGATGGGCTTAATATGTTATAAAAAACGTAAAAGGAAAGCAATAATTCACAGTCTTTTCCAAAAGGTATGGAAGATCAAATTCACCAAGAATTCAGATAGAAAACTAATTTTTTTTAACTGCATGGTCACATGTTTAATTAATCTATAGAACTTCTTGCTGTAAGATATTCTGGATACTAAAATCTTGTCTAGGTTAAGAAAAACCAACAATTGAGCAATGCAAGGACCTTTACAAAGCTGAGAATATAGCTTGGCCTAATGACTGCCTGAATCATAAAATTATTGTGGTCTAGAAGTATACTTGGGAATACAGGACTGCCTCCTGTCTTTGCCAGGGTATCCTCTTCTCATCTTTGCCAGAGATGGAATGCTTGACTAGAGAGTCTCTCTTGGGTTGACCTCACAGAATCACAGAATTGCGGAAGTGAAAAAATATCAGTTATGTAACTTAGGTTTTGTGGTTCATTCATCAAAACAAATGGCTTGTAATGGACTGTAGTAATTTTGAGATAATACTGTGATTGTACTTAGACTGTCTCCTTCATTTACCATGAGGTCAATGCTATTCTAAAATATGAGTTCTTTTCTTAAAACCAAGCAAAAAGGGAGAAAAATGACTGTATGTACTTCCTCAGTTCTATTTCTCACTCAGTACAGCTCTTTTGCTGCTTAAGATATCAGATACTGGCTCTAGTTTGGCAGTACTCCTTAAGCAAATTTCTAGTAGTTTTGAGGACAAGTGTGTTTTACTTTGTGGATAAAAACATGGGTTCGCTATGCTGCTGAAAGAAATTTTGAAAACAGTGATTTGCTGAAGATAAATTTTTGTCATGGCTTTCATATATGTACATTCAAAAGTACACTCCTGAATTTCTCACAATTCTATGAGCCTTTTGATCTCCACTAGAAGTTAGTTACTACAGGATAGTAACAGGCTTAATAGCACACAAATTACCATTTCATGTTGCCAGTAAAAGCATTGTCTTCTGACCAAGACTAATTTGACACAATGGAGAAAGTAAGCTAGAAATGTAGGTTGGGTTTTTTTTTCGGTTCTTAGTGGGTTTCTTAAACTAATCTGTATTTTCAGTCACAGTAATATACATTAAATTAAGGTATGGCCTTTTTGTTTTCCATTCATCTTTATCAGTTATTTGTTAATTCTGCAATATCTAAGTTTGTTTCCTGTAATATCTTTCATTACTTCATCTAAAATGGTCATGTTACTCCCTTGCTTAGCAGTTGAAAAGTCCAATACAATTAATTAATCGTGGTATTTGCCACTGATACTAAGACACTGTTGTAAAAGCTGATGCATTTGCAGCTTTCCTTCTTTTTCCTGAAGAGATGGTTTCCCTCCTCATATAGCTGAATACCTATTTCCTCTTAGTTACAAAATGAATGAGAAAACAGGTGAGTAGCTGAAATAAAACACCCTGCAAAAGAAGAATACCCTGATTGAACAGCTTATTTAAAAACCACAAGTAGATTTCAAAGCACTGGCTTTAAAAATAGCCCCAAAGAGGATGAATGAGCTAAATATTTCAACTCCTACAATTTATATTTTTTTAAAATATTTTAACATAGTTTTCAGTTCAGAATTATTTTTCTCTATTTCTACGATAATGGAAATTGTAATGAAATACTTTATCTACCTTAGTGAGAAGGCTCATCCTGTCTGACGGGCTTTTGATAAAAAGCAAGAGAACAGACTATAAAAAAAATGAAACAACTAATAGATGAACTTACCTATAGCTGGGAACTTGTATGAATCTTGGAACTAGAAAATCTTATTGATATATTTGTTAAAAGATCAGGTCATAGAAAAAGTTTCTCCAGTTTTCTTTTGCTCAGAACAGTAATTTTTCAATGTCTCATAAAAATTTTTGGCATGTTAATAGAGTCATCCCATACATTCAGATTCCAAGCCCAAATTTAAATATTTTCTAAGTCAGGTACAGGATCAACAGCTGAAGAGAAACTGCTCCTCTAGATGAATCTAAACTTAAAGGTTATTTTCTTCCTATATTGAGCTATAAAAGACCCTTCTTGCCACGTAGTATAAAAACCTCTTTCAGATACACCTATTGCAATCAATAAAGTACTTTTACATATTGCTGACATAGTAATCCTTAACAAGACAGTAATACATTTTAAAGGTAACATTTCTTATATTCCTATGTGTGATGTGCATGCCTTAAAATGCCTGTGGCATTTTTTCTTCAGTGGCATGTTTTTTTCAGTGGTTTGTATTTTTGTAATAAACACATTATTTCTACTATGCATATTTTATGTGCTGTCTAATTATTACAAAAACTATGACAATAAGTGTAACTAAGCCCATTTTGTGCTAAATACATATGTATCTGTTGATGAATGCAAGAAAGCACAGAATGAAGATGATAAAGGAAACAGACAGCATGACTACTCACTTTCTTCTTTTCTGTTTTAACTGAGATTCACTTTCCAGTATTGAGGTCCACTCTGTTCTGGATCTGAATGTGGAGAGAACTGATAGTGTGGCCAGAGGACAGCAATACGTTGTAGACGAGAGTTTCACTCATGCTGACAATTTCCAAGCCTGACTGACCTGTCCCCACAATAGCTGGAAACATGGAGGGCTCACTTTCCAAACACATATGACTAAGAAAGTAAAATGTAAATTATATGCTTATTTTCTAAAATATTTGATATTAACAACTGTATACCTTGTCAGAAATAGAATATTAAATACATAAATAAATTAAATACAACGTAAGTACAAAGTAACTGTCTACAGTACTACATAGTATGTTAGCATGTTTTAATATGAACATGATCCTGGTGGGATTTTCAAAATAGTTTTGTGCTAGTCTGTGCTACATCTACCTTCATTACTGACCCACATGAAGCCAATATGGCCCAGAGCAGAATAATTCTGGAAATTCTATTATTCATCTGAAAAAAATAATAAGGAAGTCTTTGGAATAAAGGTGTTATTTTCCTAAACACAGGGATGCATATGTGGAAAATTTTAGTTTTGATATATATTCTATTTTTATTTGTAAAAATACACAGATTTTTAAATGTTCATTAGGAATTCTTGTTGTCCTCATAAACTAAGCCCAAGGTTACATAGGGAAACTATTGTAAATGAACTTGCAACACATCTTTTGGAAGAACTACCAAGAAACCCTACAAATAGGATAAAAGTAAAAGTAGTTAAATGAAATTATATTAATAAATAAGCACTGAATACACAGTAAAAATGGCTTTAATAAAAAATTATGTCCACTGCTTTTCTCAAGTAATTTTCTAAGTTTTTAATATAGCTACACAATGAAAGAAAGAAACTATATATAATATATGGCACATGACTGGATATATAACTTTAACGTGATAATATTAATACCTTTGTTTTCAGCTCCATTCATTCATCTCCCTGATGAAAAATTCTGGATGCCATAATTTACAACCTGTCAAGAAGATTCATAGACTAAACTAGATTTGTGGAAGTTGCTTGTCTCTTGTCTGTTTAGCATAAAAAAATTTACTCTAGTGAGAAAATCTTTTGGCTACTTTACAATTAGTCATAGTTGGTTATTTTCTACACAGAAAAGACACTATGTATACCTTGTGCTACCTTCAGAATTTTATTAAACATCAGTAGTTGAAGTAGCGAAGCCATATTTAGCTGTGAAACATTTACTAGGAGTTTTTGGAGGTTGGGTGTTGGTTTGTTTGTTTGTGTGTTTGTTTTTTAATAGCTGGAATGTACTTACCTCTCTAATATTTAAAGTCCATGACTTATAGGGACACTCCAGAATTTACAGGAGGAAGAGTTACCTATCACCTACATGATGCAGCATGCCTTTGTGGAGCAAGTCTTCATTCAGGATTCATCATTTGTGAATATTTCTATGCATTACAAATATCGATAACAATGAGAAAGGCAGAAAGATTAAGAAAAGGTGGATTCTGCAGCCCCAACACACAGAAACTTTGATTAACTCCTATACATTTTCAAGTGTCATTGAATTTCTTCTCTTAGAAAACTGAAATAATAAAATACTAAAGAAGAGGATATACTTCCCACACTTTCATTTAGGCAGAAACAATTTGCAATGAACACTCACCAGAACACACATTCTTGTAAAACATCCTTGCCAGTTTGGCAAGGTAAATAAGTTCACAACATTAACATCTGAGAACCACAAGGTGCTGGTAGCTTTATATAAAACAAAATGTAAAAAGGAAGGACTTCAGACATTGCAAAGCACAAGTTATGAATCTCCATAGCTATGATTCAGTTCAGTAAATACCATTTAGTACTATGTTTAGAAATGGGAATATTTACCATCAGATTTCCTTAATTGGAACTAGAAAGCTATATAACCAATGTTTCCTACTGAGAGTTTCAGCAATATGTACACAATTGTGCAGTTAGTGCCTAGTAAAAATAGAGAGTTTTTGGCTGTGAAACAGAGAATATATTTTTTCTACAAGAAGAATATTCCCGTTCACAGAAAAAAAGAAACTGACTTTTGAAAATAAACCCATAAGTTAACTCTCAAATTTCAGATATAGAGCCATTTATCTTGGCATACTACAACTAAAAAATACTGACAAAAAGATTATTTGTATAAATTTTAATTTGAATCTAACTAAAATGTCTGCTATACAAGTTCTTAAACAAATATTTAAAGAAGTTGAAGTGTTCCCTTCTGACTCAAATTTTTAGCCAAAAATACCATATGTTCTAGAGAATATGAAAGTATGAATATAAACATATTAATTTTTTGAAAATGACATCATGTTTTTCAGTGCGTGATTATGAAGAATAAAGTATGAAACTCAGAGATGTAGAAACACAACTACTGTCTTCATAAGCAACTGAACATTGAGGAGTTTCAATCTTCTTAATCAATGATATAGATTTCTAATTTATAATCTAATTTGTTCTCTCTGAACTACAGTGGTTACTGACACTTTTTGCTTATTGGATATGGTTCCAACATAAATAAATTCGGTTTGAAAAAATTTTGTATGATCATGGAAATTCTGAGACAGTGATGACAGCACAGTGATAATATAAGGTCTCAATACAACATACGCTCACTTACGTATCCATATGGAAAATATAGCTTCTATAAAGTACATTCACAAGGAAATTTGAACTGTATAACTAATTCGGTATATCTGCTTGTCCACTCAGGTTTAATGTCAGGACAATGGAAGGTCTTTTAGGCTATTGTAGCATGAGACATATATACCCTGTTTTATTACCCATAAACAATTGCAGAAGCTTTGTGTGATACCTGATTAAATACCTGTATATTTCTGTTTTTTTCCCTTTTCAAGTATCTTCTTGATATAGGTCATAATGCCTATTTCCTTTACCTGTTTCTCTGTCAAATATGTCCTTCCTCTAGAACTAGAGAAGACTTGACTCTGTTTTATTCTTGAATGATATGTGATCAATGTTGCTTCCATGGTCCCGATCTAATAAG
This sequence comes from Aegotheles bennettii, assembly GCA_013398125.1. Classification (NCBI taxonomy): domain Eukaryota; kingdom Metazoa; phylum Chordata; class Aves; order Caprimulgiformes; family Aegothelidae; genus Aegotheles; species Aegotheles bennettii. The sequence continues at coordinate 59,455 of VZRW01004836.1, forward strand.
TGGGGCCACATCAAGTACATTATATCCCCCAGGCAGCAAAAATTTAACAGCTCCATAAAAATGTCAAAATGACAAAAACCTCATAAAGTTGATATAAATTTAATATGAATGACCACTATTCTAGATTTTCCCGCAGGTATCAGTAAAATTACTTCTTTATTTTTTTATTTTTTTATTAACAGCTTCCTGAGTAACCACACAAAAGCTTACTTAAATTATAGTACAGTGCATTCCAATTTGTTTTAGAAAGCATTTTAAATAAATTGATATCAATATATTGTAAAACATGCTGTTGGCAGCCGCCTTTGCTTTGCTCAGTAACTGAGGTACAAATTTAAAATAATCAGAGTAATTTTTGCACAGGGTGCAGATAAAAATGTAATACTATTTAGTTATTGAATACAAACAATAAAAAATATTATGTCTTTCACAGCTTCAATATTGCCCATTTACCCCTCCCTCCCAAAAAGAAATAAACCTTAAACCTGTAAATGAAAGGAGTATTACAGAAGAACACTCATAAAATTAAAATTTAGAGCTAAATTCCAAAGTCCTTGTTCACAGGAAATGCTTAACTGACAAAGACACAAAGTCAGTTATTTTCTATATTTTCATTGAAGTTCCGGTCATTAATTTTATGGATTACTGCCAACAGGGAAATTGGGCAACCTGAAAACACTGTAGAACATGATGTGTCAAAACAACAATCCAAGAAGATCCTTATTAAAATAAAAAAATACTATGGTATGCAGCACTTTCTTCAGTCTCGCATCAACTCAAAAAATCAAATAAATAATATGATAGAAAAGGTACTCACATTTACTTTTTGTCTGCAGCTTTCTTCTTCTCTTAGATTGTGCCCTATGTTATGAAGAATTGGGACAGTAAAAGGAATTTTATTATTTTTGTTCTCTTAGCATTTTATTTCTAGAATCAAGACAATCAAATCACATTATCATGCCCAGCATAAGCTGTGGTCTTCATGCAACTTTAACCTAGTGAGCAAGACTATATCCATAATGTCATGACTAACCAGTTTTAGGTGATCAATTACTCTTATTTTATCTGAAAATATGTAATTGTACAATGGTACAATTTTTATCCAAAATTTCTGAGCATGTTAAATTTTCGTCCTCCTCAAAACAGGAGTCTATACACTTGCTGGAATCACCACTGCATGAATCAAGGACCTAGATTTCCTCAAATGTCAAGTGAAACCAGGATTTTATTTGACTTCTTTTCTAGTTCAGTTTTCATATTTTTTTTTAATGTTATTTAATTAGCATTTAAACCTTTGTTTTTGAGAGCTTCTTTTGCCTCTCTGATGAATGGGATTGGCACAACCCACAAAAACTTTAACGCTGTCGGTTTGATGAATCAATGAAAAGAATATTGTTACATGAGTCATCTGTATACAAATCCTTATTTCCTACTAAAATGTTTAAAAATATAAATGATTTCTTTATAATTGTATAAGATTGTGGATGCTATTAAATTCCATGAATATACTTATTAAAACAATTTGTTATTACATTAATAATTTTTTGCTACTAGACAAAATTTGTAAATTTTGAATGTATACAATAGGAGATTTGCTGTTCACAGTAAGAACACTATCAGGTTTCTCTCAGAAAAATAATGGATACTTCCCAAAGCATTATCTGAGTCTTAACAAAACCATTAACAAGAAAGGAATTCAGGTATAGCATATTGCTTTGAATTAATAGCACTCACCTGAACTGTAAAAGAAGCAGAAGGTAAGTGGCACAAAAGTACAATAGAAACCTTTTTGTCTGTCTTCAGCCTATTTTTCTCTTTCCTTCAATATACTACATCAGAGTAAGGTCTGCACCTTCTGTTATTGAGACAACCTCAACTATACCTCCTTTCATCTACAAATGCATCAGTTAATCCACTATAATCGATTGTATAGATTACATTACCAATGTTAGACTGATGTGAACTGAGTAAAATGAATGCCATGCCTTGTACTAAGGGAAAAGTGCAGACACAGTAAGTTTCAAAAATAATTTAGACTGTATTTGAAAAAAACCCAAAAACCTATGCAGTATTAACAACTATATTTAAAAAACCAACAACATACCTATTTCAATATTAAAATTTTGTGTATCTGGTTTTATTATTATTACAGTGCTGGAACTAGTGAGACACATGTTATTCCACACAGCTGTTACAAAGCTTTCTCTTTTAGTAAGTGTTTTTCCTCTTTTGGTAGGTAACTAAATAATTATGTAACCCAAAGAGACTAACTAATATTTGCTCTGTAGTTTCTGACTTTCTGCATAGTCTAACACACTGCAGAGGCCCAAAATACCATGGGACTCCAAGTAGGAACTATTTTAGGCCAGTATTTAATTGACTGGAACTCAGAAACTAATTAACAGATTTGCATGAGACTTCACAGAAAAATCAAGTTTTAATGAAAGACTGTTTGCTTGAAAAATAGGGGAAGGCATTTTTCACATGAAACAAGGAAAATTAGTTGCTACTTGGAGTGCAAGAGAAAACTGAAACTTCTACTCTATAGAGAGGTTTGTTCTGTCCAACAATAATAACATACTTAAGCAAAACTATACAAGCAAATATATATTAAATAATTGTAATTAATAAGTTATAATTTACTTATGAAAAAAAGAAATGGGGTATTCTGCATACATAAACTCTGTGATCCACAGAACTGCTCTGTTTTCCATCTTAGTTTCCAGGATCGAGCCAAGTGTTAATTTCAGCTTATTAACTTCAGTCTGAAAAACACCAATTTGAATACTTTTGTCTCCATTTAACCTGTCTCTGGGGCTAAGCTGAAGCAGTCTGTTCTCTCACCTGATGACTAATCCCCATCTGAGAAGGGGTATCAGGAAGAATCACAGAATCATAGAATCCTAGGGGTTGAAAGGGACCTCGAAAGATCATCTAGTCCAACGCCCCTGCCAGAGCAGGGTCACCTAGAGTACATCACACAGGAACGCATCCAGGCAGGTTTTGAATGTCTCCAGTGAAGGAGACTCCACAACCTCCAGGTGAGTGGTGTGGGGTATCCCTGTTAGTCAGCCTGGGGCAGCTGCCCTGACTCCAGCTCCCAGCTGGCTCAGGGCTACTAATGGCCTGCCCTCCATGGCTGGCCTATGATTCTCTCCCAGTGAAATCAGGACATCCAGCTACTACACTTGAAGTCTGTCTTTGAATTCATACACATGTATGTATGATACATGTTTATTTATTTGAAATCAGCAAGGACATTTTTCACAGTAATATCTAGATTTTCACAATATATTGAAAGGTAGGGCGTTTCTTTGAATTTGTTTCCTTTTTGTTCTGACAGAATCTCAATTTTTCTCAACATTTCACAACACAAACATCTGTCCACCTGCAGCTCTTGTGCAAACACTTTACAAAGCATGAATTCTATGGAGAGTGTAAAAATGTTGGTCAAAACTCACTCGACCACCATTTGTAAATGTTCACTTCAGCTACTTCTGAATTGGTAGCATGCCTAGAAATAATTGATGGATGCATATGTCAGATGTGGGGAGTGTAAAAATTTCCAATTCCATGTCTGTGAAATTTTAAAAGCTTACCAAAGACGTAATCATATATTTTAAAATGTAGAAGCTCTTTCAAGCACTAATAAAAGGGTTGCAAAGGACTTTAGTCCAAGAGGATTTTAAAGCAAATAAATAAGGAAATCATTTGCAGAGGAGGAAAGGAACCTTTAGAAATTACTGTTTATTGTACTGCTGAATTAATGATAAAAGAAGCACCTATGCATATGGATATTCTGCACTGGAAGACAAGGATATAAGATCAAGTTGGTAATTAAATGTGTGGCTTATGATAACTATTGACAATTCATTCAAAGCCTTAATAAAATGCAGGGTTTTTTTAATTTGTCAGTGACACATATTTGCATGTTTTTATTTTTATTAAGTATGATTGTGCTGATTACAATCCTGTAAAAAGATTAATCAGCAAAACCTTTAAAGCAAATAAAAGATTGCTGATATTAATTTTAATTTGAAAATCTCTAGCTAGGGAAATGTATTTAAATGATAGTAGACTACAGTTAGGACTTTCAGCTATCATAAACTCAAATACTCTTTCAGCTAACCTTCCTATGAGAGACAAGTGTTATCACTTGGCATTTGAAATGAATTGAATATTTTTAATACTGAAAAATATTTCTTACTTTTCACTACATTTGTTTTACCATTTCTATTTTATTTCAGAATATTATTACATATACATTACACTACAATTACCTGGAAATACAAGGAAAAACATAACAAGGAAGCAAGCTGAAATGCTATTATAAAACACTTATTCTGTTCAAAACCAAGGACTGGTACTATTTTTAATTAGTTTTATTACAAATAAAAACACTACAGAACAGATCACATGTAAACTCTGAACAGATTGTTCAGTCTTTACTTTAAAAAGTAGATTTTTTTTTCAGCAGTATTACCTGGAAATTATACATAGATGCCATGCAATAACCTCAAAATAATCTAATTAATGTTTCCAAGAAATTTAAATTATGTTCTAAAAAAAATCTTTCAATATTGTCATCAAATATTCTGCTTAAAAATAAGCTAGAATTTAACAGATACACCTTGAGAACCACCACAGATGACTATGAATGTATCGCATTTATGAAGAGTCATTACCTCCTTGATTGAGTTTTATGTCTGCAACATTTAGTATCCAGGTGACCACCAGAATGTGGCAGGCAGTGCCATTATTTGATTATTCCTAGACATATTCAATGAATTTCATTCACATTTTCATGGAAATGCCTTGACACTCTTCTGTGAGTTGTTACACTAGAACCCATTTCAACCACCTATATAATTCCACCAGGTCGCGTCACAAGGCATCAAAGGAAGTGAAGAGATTCTTACCCAGAGTGTACAGTAATATTTGCAATAAGGACAAAGCAAAACTCTCCAGCAACAACTTGAATTACAGGCATTATGTTTTCCATTTGGGAGCAAAAATTTAAGCCCAAGGTGATTAGCACCTGTACCAGAAAACAGTAAACACTGAAGGAAAACACTGAAGGAGTCAGCCTCCTCTTCCTCTTTCCTGATTAGAAAACAGTCACAAGGTCTGCAAAGGAAATTCCCCTGTGAAAGTACTCCTTTCAAGTTGGAGTACTTAAGGAAAATGGGGTCTCCTTTTCCAGTATAACTGATGGTGAGTTTCCCATATTATAATTTGCTCAGATTCTTTGAGCCAACCCATGATTTAACTCCCTGATCAAACTCCTACAGTCTGAAAATAAGCTGGTCTCTTATTAAAATCTCCATAGTGTGCATGTTTTGTTGTACAGTAAACAGCTTTGTTTCAGGATAAACAGCTTTGTTTCAAGAAAAAGCAAAGGAGAATAATTCTTAAAACTTCCATTCGTCAGAAAAAATGCTCAAGACTGAGGAAAACAGTCCATCACAAAGACAGCCCCAAATTGGGCAGTTCTTCTAATTATATTAGCTGTCTAGTATGAGGTATTCCCTCTTACTATTCATCATGGGTCTTCTCATCAAAATTACAAATCTTCTTCTAACATTTTTGCAACACTGAATTCTGAAAGTGATTTTAAGAATTTTACTTAATCTTCAGCATACGTAATCCAAGGTAGGCACGTATAATTCTTAATTTACAAATGAGAGGGATGACATACAAGGAAGTGACCTCGTGCAAGTTTGTACAGAAACAAATCCGAACAGAAGCCAAGTTTACATCTCAGGGGTTTCTGTCATAGTCTACCTGTAATACTTCATCTTTTCATTTCTTGCTTATGTTCTCCAAACTCAGTAGCTGCTTGTGTTAACCTATTTGCAAAACTATCAATTTCTGGGTGAGCAAACACAGACCTTACTACTTCATACTCAGTAAAAGTTGGTCAGCCTGTATTTCCACCTCATCCCTCCAAAGAGGTAAATATATTTTTTTCTAATAATTTCTACAGATCCTCTGAACTTGTTAAGGAAAATATTGGATTGTACTTTCTGCTAGCTGCTGAAGTAATTTTGCTGTGCTGGGGTTTGCCCATGCCCTTTTGGTGCATGTTGCTTTCTGAACAATTGAGTTCAGAAATTGTTGCAATATGCCTAATGTGTTATCTTGCTGACACAAGATCAGTTTCAAGTTTTTAATTCTGCAGTGAGAGCTTCATAAGCGTGTCAGTAGCTTTTAAGCTAATTTTTAGACAAGAATACATTTCCCCTTCTAATGTAATTGTCTGTTGGACACTTACTTTTTCAGAAGTCAATACACTCTTTGGAATTACATTCTGTGTAGTGACACTCACCCACCTTGTCTTTTGTCTCCATGTTTTCACATATACTCCTGTTTCTGAAAAACAGATTTAAAAATGTGCTAATAACACAAGTAGGGAAAATATTACTACTACACAAATTCCCTCAAATTTTGAGATATATTTCAGTTACACTAGTTCTAATGTTGGATTCATGACCATTTTGTTGTTCAATTTGTGAAACTCCTTTCTTTTATCAGCACTAGAGTCAAGTGATCTTTTTTCAAAATCTTTTTCTTTCCTGCTAGGTATCTATAACTAATCTACATTTTTCAGGTAACATTAAGAAAATAATTATCAAAAAGACAGCAGGACCATCTTCAAACCTGCAAGATGACTGCTTTGGGAAACAAGGTGAAGTGAACAAACACATTGTAAAAATAGGAGAAATTATACTTGTTCTTTGTGAGCAAAAAGACTTTCCTCTCCTTCTTTCTTGCATACAGAATCACTTCACCATTTCTCCTACCACCTTCTCACTGCAGGTAAAAGGGGAACCAAGAACAATCCTGAAAAAGAACACCTGTGTTACCAGATCCAGCACTCCAGAACTCAACAAATGTTATAGTTCTAAAAGTGTTTAGTCAACATCTACCTTAGAGGCTATAAAATACATTCCAGCACAGTGGAACAACCCTCTTATACAAAGGACAAAAAAGGGGAAAAAAAATCCTGTAAATGATAATGTGGCAATCCTGCTGCTGTTATTATAAGGAGGAATAACTTAAAAAAATAATAAATAGTCAGCAAAATAGTCAGCAAAAATAAATAGTCAGCAAAATCTTCATGTATTTTTGCTGTAAATGTCAACATTATTGCATTCTCTGCTCTAACAATGTGCTGTTTATCAACAATCGTCACTTGAGCCATTCGGTATGTATCCCATTGGACCATTTTCTCCAGGCTCTGGGACACATGGGTGGAAATGCGTGCATGTATGTAAGCAATGCTGTAATTTAAGCCTTTTATAAATCAAACTGTTTTTTCTTGACTCTGTAAAAGTCAAATAGTGATGATTTCAGTTTTGTATTTTATTAGAAAACATTAAAATAAGTCCTCTTTAAAAGTCAGCCTTTGTGAACAAGGTAGCTTATGCAATAACAATGTTACTTAGCTAACCCAGAATGAAATGGTAATAAGCTGTGTAAAACGAGAATATTTAGCTAATATATTGGCAAGAGAATCACTCCTATTCTGAGCTGCGAGATCAAGGCAAACCTGTTTAAATTAAAATAAGCCATGCTTTGATAATGGAAGAAGTGACAAGCAAATAAACTAAACACACTTATTTTAGGCCCCTCAATATGAAAGTTTCTCAGGCACCTTCCAAAATGGAAAGCATATATAGCACATCAAGACCTTTAAGATGACTCAATTTGCAAGCAGATTTTAAATCAGTCCATAATTTAAAAAAAACCCTAAAACCAATAAAATATTTTTCTTGCCTGTGTCAGAGTATCTGTCTTCAGCAGGTATTGCATTTTAAAGCCTAGAGCAGCTGATACTGTTTAGCTCAATTCTCAAATTAATTTCCTCAAGCATCCTGATAATATTCATTCTCAGTATAACAGTTTGCTGATATTAGTCTATAGCCAAATTCTAATTTCAACGTGCCATCGGCAAGACAGGGAAAGATAAAGCAGACTGCTGCAAGTCTTAAGTTATCTTTGGGCCTACCTGCACAAGGTATTTTGTCATTCTGCCTAGACTAGAGAAACCTGCAATTTATATCTGTTGTAATCTGACCTCCATCACTGCACTGTGATATTCCCCACCAGTGTAAAAATTAGATGCCCTGTACCCATCTTCATGTTATAACCATTGCCTATGAATATTACACCAATTTGAAAAAATCCATTGATTCCCAGAGGAAAAGTATGAACATCAACATTCTTGTCAATGAGATTATTGGGTTTTCAATCTACTAAATACTGAATAAAATCTCAAGCAAATTGGTTTCACCTCAGGTATCTATTCTGGTCATGGAGGTCAATGTTTGTTTGTTTTTTATGCCTTGTATTTGATTACTGCAATACATCTTAGAATATACAGCAAAAAATAAAAAAAACAACCAAACAACCTCAAGTTGCTCAAACATCCAGTAACACATCACATACATTTAACTATCACTTTTGGGTGTTCTAGATTTACTTCATATTTTAAGATGCTGATGTGAGCTAAGATTATATTTTTACTATAGGCAATAACCTAACTGCAATCTTTGTAGTCATACCCAAGCCAGTCTAAAATTAGCTGACTCCTATACTGCTACCATTGTTGTCATAGCAGCCTAGAGCTTAGTATTTATTATCAATGCCCTGACACGGTTTTGCAGCCACAGTGAGCCTTATGCACATAAACTGTATGCAAGCCAAATATTTTGAAGATAGGATTGGCTATGTCACGTATTTAAATGCAATGTTACCATTCCTAAATAGTTTGGGATCATTCTTAACTGAATTCCTGTCTGGATTCAGTTCTTCTCGCAATACCATGGCATACTGACTAATTTTATAAAGTATTCTGAGTACTGAGAGATCACTATTTTACCCTGAGTTTTCATGTAAAATCCTTTTAGTCCCCACTCTGCCATTTTTCTCCTTTCCTAGGCTAATTGTTACTCTAAAAGATGACTTAGGTATAGTTTGTAATCTAAGTGTACTCTTCCAGACACAAAAAGCTTTATTGATTTAAGCACAAGTAAAAGTAGTAGAACTGAGCTACATTAATTCTAATTATAGACAAATAGATGTGTCTAGCAGTAGTAGACCAAGGGAGCAGAAGGATTTAATTTTTATTAGTAATTTATTTTGATCTCCCAGTTTCCAAGAGTCAATACTCTTGGGATAACTTGGTTTGCTTTGTGTAAAAAATCTAAGAACCTTATCAGTAACCAATACTACATTACAAGAAGTTTCCACTCATATGCCCTTGGTAGAAACATTGTATTTACTCTTTTCGTTTAATTCCACATGAGGAAACTTCAATACAACCTTGTTAAATAAAGAGAGATTAAATCAGGAATACATAAATAAGATTTAAAATATTTGCTGATCGTATTAGGAAATACCTAATGCTGCTATTCAAATTTCAAAAGGCCAGCTTGGTTGTACAGCAGTGACTTTAAATGGCAGCATGGGTGGCCAGGCTGGCCTGCAGCCCCCATCCCCTCAGTTCCCTGTGGCCCCTCACGCTGTATTTCTCTCTGACGCTAGGCTGGAGGGTGATGGATGCCGTCTCCTGGTCTGTGCTGCTGCTGCTCGCTGCACCACAGCCTTCATTGTCCTCAGCAGCTTCGACCCCTTGCACCCGCTGCGCTGGATCTCAAGTAGGTGCTCTGTACCCCCCTGCCCCCAGCAGGTGGTTGGCCATGGGTGGTCAGGGTTGGGCTGGTGTGGGAACTGTGGAATGTGACGTGCACTGTGCTGTGAGCTGCAGGGCTTTTTTCCCTATCTGTTGTTTTGGGCTCAGTGTCAGATAATGGGAACTGACTATGGCATTGTTACATTTCTACTGCGTGTGTTTTTGAGGGGTCTTTAAAATGTAAGAGTGTGTGTGGCTTATAACAATGATAAGTTTGATAGAGTTGGGGTTATTCAGCCTGGAGAAGAGAAGACTCCGGGGAGACCTTAGAGCACCTTCCAGTACCTGAAGGGGCTACAGGAAAGCTGGAGAGGGACTTTTGACAAGGGCATGGAGTGATAAAATGAGGGGGCATGGTTTCAAACTGAAAGAGGGGAGATTTAGATTGGATACTAGGAAGAAATTCTTTCCTATGTGGGTGGTGAGATACTGGAACAGGCTACCCAGCAAAGCTGTGGCTGCCCCTCCCTGGAAGTGTTCAAGGCCATGTTGGATGGGGCTTAGAGAAACCTGGTCTAATGGGAAGTGTCCCTGGCAGAGAGAGGTGGGACTGGATGGTTTTAAGGTCCCTTCCAACCCAAACCATTCTGTGATTCTGATTTTCAGTAACAGAGAAAGTTGAATTTCTGATTAGCAATTAAAAGGCGTTGCCCTGAAGTAATAAGTACTGTCACTTCTCTCCTTAATCCTGAAATTACTGCTGTTGCATATCAACTTTGTGGCAGTAAAGCTTTATAAACTTTTGAAGCATATGGCAGCAATAATAAATGTTAAGGAGTAAGAAAACCAAATCTACCACATCTCAGAATGCATCTCTGAGTCTCAAACATGTCTAGCAAGACATTTGGAAACGTGAAGTTATCTGAAAGATTCACAGATTCTTGAAGAATAAATTTGCACATTGTAGGACTCCCTAAGGAAGCTCAAAACTTGCTCCCACATATTTCTTTGCAGATATATTTCCTCTGAATTTTAATCTGAAATACAGTCATCTCTCCCTGAAAAGAAACAGTACTTTGATTTCCCATCTAGCAGTAGAGTTCTTTACACAAAGGGACTACCCTTCACACAGCAAGTGAAAAACCTAGTAGAATTGAAGACAAAAATTGATGCGGAGAAAAAAAAAAAAAAGAGATTGCCCTTGTATGTCGAGAGTTTCCTCCTCTATTACAGATGAAAGAATGGAGTATGGCAAAATCTACGATGCCCTATAAGGCAAAAGTTTTCCCTTGTGCCCTCTGATGTCTAGCTGAGCTAAAGTTAAAGAAGTGTTGCAAACACATCACAAATACAAAGTAGCAATAGAGATGGAGAACCTGAAGATGTTAGAATCATAGAATCTTAGAATCATTATGGTTGGAAGGGACCTCCAGGGTCATCAACTCCAACCTTTATCCCATCATATTCCTAGCCATTAGACCATTAGACCGTGGCCTCAAGTGCCTCATCAACCCGTTTTTTGAACACCCCCAGGGACAGTGACTCCACCACCTCCCTGGGTAGCCTATTCCAGTGCCTAACCACCCTCTCAGTAAAGAACNTTCCCTCGGCCGGTCTCCATAAGGCTTGTTTTCCAGACTTCTCACCAGCCTCGTTGCCCTTCTCTGGACTCACTCCAGCACCTCAATGTCCTTCCCATCCTGCGGTGCCCAGAACTGGATGCAGCACTCAAGGTGTGGTCTCACAAGTGCCAAGTACAGGGGCACCATCACCTCCCTACTCCTGCTGGTCACACCGTTTCTGATACAGGCCAGGATGCCGTTGGCCTTCTTGGCCACCTGGGCACACTGCTGGCTCATGTTCAGCCAGCTGTCAACCAACACCCCCGGGTCCTTTTCCACCAGGCTGCTTTCCAGCCACTCTTCCCCAAGCCTGTAGCGCTCTTGGGATTGTTGTGGCCGAAGTGCATGACCCAGCACTTACCCTTGTTAAACCTCATGCAATTGGCCTCAGCCCATCACTCCAGCCTGTCCAAGTTTGGCATTTTGAAAATCTAAAAAGCCTGTTTGATACACTTACTAGCTCAAAAATAAATTGTGGTTTCTTTTTCCTTTCATAAAATCTGTTTGTAAAGTTTTAAGTTACATTAAATGAGTTTCAGTGATATGATATGAAATACCTTACTTGTTTTATCATTCCTTCATTTCCTGTTTTACCAAGGATAGGGTATCTTCAGTCATATTTAGCAATAATAATTCCTTTCTACAATGTATTCTATCAGATATTCATTCATTCCTATGGTTTTATCATGGTATTAATCATCTGGCTTCCTTTGTTTTGGAGTTACCTGACAAGTTTTTATTGTGTTTTTATTCACATTTCTTTGAATTAGATAAACTTTTATTGTAAGAAATTCCAATTTGAGCCAGGTAACAGCATTTTGCCTCATGATTTTTATTTATAACTATTATTAATCATATAGTAATAGTACATGTGATAATAGTAATAATTAATATCAATAACCATAACAGTAATTATTTAACTAGGCAAAAAAATCTAATGCAAAATACAACTGATATTAAGCTTGTGGGTGAATATCTCATTTAGACTCTATTTAGCACTTGACTTCTGTTTCTTATAGAAAGTGATTATACATTGAATACCTTACACAAATCAACAATGTGGAACCAATTACAAATAGGAATGAAAGATGAGCACAATGATTTTTACCAGATTAGATTTTTATTTGAGATCTTTTAGTTTTAACTGTGTTTTCTTCTTTTCCAATGAAAGGGGAATTTCAATCTTTTAAGCAACAGGAAATGCATTCCTTTTGCAGTATATAGCACAATGCTTTTCCTTTCTGTCAGACTGCAGTATCAAATCTCCCTCACCTGGCAAACATTTTCCTTTAGGGGAAAAGAAATTACTAGAACATATATATGGATTTTTTTATATATGACATCAACCCTTTTTTGTCAATACTTTCTTATGATTTATTTTGAATACAGGTAAGACTTGAGAGTTTAAGTCTGAGACTTTTTTGGGAATACAACATAGAAAAGCCAGTAAGTCTTGCTAAAACATATGGTAGTACCAGTTGTTGTATCACAATAAACTCCAACCATCTATAGCAGTAATAGTCTGGGGTGGTTTTCCCTTTATATCAGTGAAATTTTGTTTTGGTGAGGAAGAAATGGAAGAGTCAGAAAGGCTGAACAAAGATGTCCAGCTTCCTGACAAGTTTTCAAGGATGTTGACATTCTCCATCTCTTTCTTTAAATCAGACTTACCACTTACAGGATGACAGTGTGCTTTTTATGCGCTGTGAGAAACAATAACATGCAGTTTATTATTTCACATTATATATTTTTTTAAACAGAAACATCAGCAAAGCTGCAAAGCAGACAGTGTTCTAATACACTCACTAGAAGACACTTGGCCTGTCTGACAAGTACCTGGACTACTGACATTTTGAGCTGTGCATCAGGGAGCAGGGAGAGTGTGACTGCTCCAAGAGAGATGAGCCAGGAGCCAAAGACCACAATAGCATGAACACTGCACTCATCAACAAGGTCACAGTCTCACAGTATCTGAACAGGCCCAGGCAAGGTGAAGTCCTGTGTCTGTTCAGGGAGTTCAGTCACAAACAGTAGGAGATGGCTGAAAACAGGAATGAAGACTAGACAATCTACAATTTAGGACTATGTCTCATCTCAGAAAAAAGTCAGAAAGCTGGGTCAGCTCTAACATAGCTTAGACAAATCTAGGTTCCCAGGAGATAAATAGAGCTCCTAGAGGATGTGTGAATGGATGCCACAGGACCAGGAAGCTTGGTCAAGATGGTTAGGATCTAGTAGCATACTCAAGGCCCTAATACTATGGCAGCGCCACACTCAGTTGTGGCAATACTATTGCCCAAGGTATCAGGAAGCTTAATTTGTATTTGCATAGATTAATTTGTTTATAAAGAGAGTTTTAGTGACTTTTCCAGGTCCAGTTCTAATGCAGTTCCTGCAAGTGAAGTGGTTATAGCTCAGCAGTATAGATTTAATGCGTAGCATCTCACTAGATTAATGCCTGTGGCATTGAATGTCTGTGAGATTTAAGCTAGTCTAGTACAGGATTCTATCTTCCACTTCAGCCTGAGAACTTGAACAATATATGAGCACAGTAAATATGAAAAGATATATGTGCAGCTGCCCATGTAGTGCTTAGGCGACCAGAAGAAATGCTTCTCACATCTTGTCATTTCATATATATGGGTTTTTATTTATTTATATGTGCTTAGACAAGCTTATCACAACCAGGACTTCTCATTTGATGCCTAAGGAACTGATGATACGAATACAATTCTAGGCGCATCTGTTAAACTTATTACTTTCCTTTTTTGAACCTAAGCAGTAGCTATGTTTTGCCATCTAGTCAACCATATTAATTTATAATTCATTTGCAGATTTCTAAAAACAATGACTGCTGAAAGTGCCACTGAAGGTTTTGGTTGTTTTGTTTTTGTTTTTTTCTTTATCTAATAAGCATTTGTTGTCAAGTGTAGGAAAGCAATAGAAGATTTGGAAATGGGAGATCTGGAAAAACTCGAGGCTAACCAATTACAGGATCTGGTAAGGCAGTTTTCAGGAGGTTTTCCCTTGATAGAAGCTGCTGTCTGAGCAGCAGCTGACATCAAAATAAGGTGTTCTGTCAACTGATCATCTTGCCTTGGGCTCAGAAGGGAACCAACTGTTAAATGCTTTCTGTGAAGAATGGGATATTTTCCATGTGCAGTTTTGTGTGCTTTTCTGGTAAAGATTTGTGACAATGTTTGTGTAGTTGAAACTACCATGTGAAATAATATGTGCAATGATGAGTGAGGTCTCAACAGTGGGAGATTTTGTAGCCCTTTCTCTGTCTGACACATGCTAAGGATGCAGGAAAAAACCCAAGGTAGTGAATTTTAAGACTGCCTTCAAATGATTTCAGATGTTGTGGAGCAATATTCATCCAAGTGGAAGATTCTGTTCCGCTCCCTTCCAATTAAAAACACACACAGTGTTCTGCTCTGCTAGTTCCCAGGTTCCAGATACTTGCTTTCCTGGCTTAACCCTGGCAACACCTCTGGCTGATTAAGGAAATAGATGTTCATATTAAACATTTGGGACAAACAGGATCCCCTGAGAGTTGTATTGGCGGATGAATGGAAGGTAGAACATTCTCTTCAAGTAAGAGTATGTGTTTATTTTTCTTCTGCCTCACAAACTTCAGCCTAACTATACTCAGGCAATAACACAGTAAAGACAGAAGGTGAAGTTCCTTGCTTCATCTGAACTTTTTAGGGGACAATGTTCTCTAAGAAAAGACATTTCAAACAAAAGATATAGAAACTTAATTTTTATTAGGTGCAGACTAGAGAGAAGAAAACAGCACAAAGAGATTTGGGCTGTCTGACAAAATGGACTTGTACCTGCAGAATAAACATAGGCTGACTACTGTGCGGACAGATCATACATGTAAGTTTGGTCAGCATTGTGCACCCTAAGCCACTCAGCCACACAGCAGGGGACTCACAAATTTTCACTTCTGTCTCAAAGTGCCTATCTCAGCTAGACTATTAAGTATATTTCAACCATAATCTCACCATTAACTGTCCACCCACTCACCATCACCTACAGGTTTACACGTGAAATGCACATGAACTAAATGTAACATTGCACTTTGCAAGCAGAACTGATTCTGTCAGTTTATATTTCCAACACAAAACATTTCCCAGTGTTGTTCTACATGGGCGTAGTTCTAAACATGTGCTAGCAGAAAATGAATACACAGTTAGTGAACAATAAGGCTCTAAATATTCAGTAAACCTTTAAATCATATAGCAACACAAAGCTCTTAGAGCACCATATTATTATTCAAACAATTCAAAAGTAGTCACCTCTATGTAAATGTGTAAATTTTCACATTCTCAAAGTGTTATTTATACATCTGGGTTTAAATGTTGATCTCATGGGAGCATATCACAGGAGTAATTTCTCCCTGAGCTCCTGGAAGTAACAGATTATAGTGTCAATGAGATCTTCTGCAAGTTTTATCATTAGAAGCAAGTTCTAATCTTTTTTGGCAAACAACAGTCTCAGATCAACCTATACACCTGCCTGTCTGTCTGGGAGAGATCAGAACACTGAAAATAACACCCCTACATATACAAACTTATATTAAAAGTGCTTAACAAAGCATCCAAATCACAAACGGAGGTAATTTCTCCCTTCATCAAACTCAGTAGTTTCTGCTTCCCTGTCCAGCTAGCTCTGCTTTTTCACCATTTTCCTCTTCTCTGTTCCCTTTTCCTTCCTCAGGTTTTATCCTTTCTGACCTAGCTTTTGTCTCCCCAGGCTTCCAAAGCCACAGCCTACTCCTTTCCCTCTAACTGAAAGTCATTTAGGACACACAATTTTTTGCTGCCTCAGTTATTAGGAGAGGAGAAAGAGACTTCTGTCCTCCTTCCAACTGCACTCCTCTACAGCTTCTCTGTGGAAACAGAGCATTGTCTTATCTGCAGTGGGAGCTGTAAGAGAACTAAGAGCAGTCGCTCCCTGCCAATAATAGAATACCTCAAAGCTTTTAGCTGCCAGACTAAGCACACAAGATTTTTCAAAAGGTTTTGGCTTACACACATTTGTCAAGTTTGAAATTCTCATTACAAACCCACAGAATTTTACTGCATATAACAATAGGAAATAATGTAGTAATATATTGCATACAAAATACGAAAATATGAAATAATAAATAGAGCTTCAGAATTTTTTCCTTAATATTACAACAAAAGATATTTGCAACCTGGCCTTGCTTTCATACCTAGATGAGCCACGTGGGGTTAAATGTTTATAAAATAATTAAAGTTTAGGAGAGATACATGACATGGAAGACATCAACTCAAATGTTTAGCATTTGTCAAAGTTAGAAGAGATAAAAATCCCTCAGTGTTATTACGGGAAATTAATGCTAATGGTGAATTGCAGAGCCCACCTTTCTCGTACCACTGAGGTGGCTTTTATTCCTTGTTATCATTCTTAATTCACTTTAAAGGTTTGGGAGATATTTATGTGTGATTTTCTGTCATGTTTGTTGCTACACATCAGTATCAAAAGATCACACAGAGGTTATATTTGTAACTATGATTTCACCTGTCATAATGTGTAGCTCCTAGTCAGATGATGGCTCTCATTCTCAGAAGCTGCATATAGAAAATTATCCTTAAACCAATTATAATAATTAATGAATAAATTACTATGAAATTATTAAATTTTAACTGTATTAAATTATATTACCTGACTGATATTATTTGAGGGGTAAGATGGCAAGCAGTATACTGAATAATGAGTAATTAGACACAATAAAACTACAGCCCACCTACAAAGTGTCATCATGACTGTAAACTGATTCCATATGACATGAGCAATAACATTTCAAAAGTGGGGTTTTTTTTTCTGTAAGTAAAAGTAGTGTGTCTGACAGGTAATTATGTAATTATGTCAGTAATTATTTGTAACTGTGGAATCTGAGGAAATCCAGGATGGCCCTGTACACAAAGAAATGATCTTGCTCTAAATCTTGTGCAGTCCAGGGGAATGGTAAGCCCTCTCCTTTAGCAAAGGATGCTTCCCCATCAGGGAGCCTTGTGGAGGCAAGGAATCCTGCTCTGGTAGCAAGATAGCAAGAGAACTTTGTTCAACTGGTAACAGTCCTTTGTTCAAGGAGCCATGTTGTCAGAAGGATGATCTTTTTCCTCATTACCTGTGAAATGCACATTAAAGTTAACACCCTACATATACTAATGAAGATTATAGAGAACATGCTATACATGTATGACTATAGCACTTGTTTCTCCACACAAATCACACTACATGTCACCTGAGGGTGGGAACCTCGTAGTTTTGGGGATAAAAGACAGGGTGAGAAGAACCTAATTAGGGAGAGAAGAATCTGTGGAGAGAGAAAAACCTAAAGACAGATGGACCAGTTAACAGGCTGTGTTCTCTTCCTCCACCCCCTATGCAGGGACGCCTCTCTGGGTAGGCACTGCGCTTTTCACCTTTTAGGTGGAAGTATCCCTGGGTTGTATTATTACTATTGTTGCTAGCAACATTAACATAAATTAGTAGCACTTGTGCAGTCAATGTATTTATCAATGGCAATTCCAAACTTGTTATATCTGTCACCTTAATAAACTATTTCTTACAACTTTGTGCATCTGTTTCGGTTCAAGTCCTTAGCAGGGCTCTGAGACAGACAAAGTTGTCTCTTTGAATCTGTTTCAGTGCAAGTCCTTTGTGAGACTCTGAGACAGGCAAACATTGACTCTGACAGGTGGCTGTACATACACACAGAATCCTTTAGACATAAACCATCGATCAAGCCTGGGACTAGGATTGGATCCAGCTACACCCAGACTCCTCTCTGAGAAGGAGTTTAGAAAGCAAGGGGGTCCAGTCTGAGCCTCGTGACTCAACAGGAGGGCTTTCCCCAGCCACCTCGAAGAGGCTTTTACCTCCTCTTTTACGTGACAGTAACCACCTTGTAAGAAATCAGTCTAAGGTGTGATTTAACAAAGGGGAGAGATCATTTCAAGAGGGCAATCCCTTCCCCTTCCCCGCCTGTTGCCATATCCCTGTGGACATGGAGAAAGGTGAAGAGGTGATGAAGGAACAGATGTAAAATAGAGAGATTGGAAGTAAAAAGGAACACAATAAGGAACAGGAGATGGAAACTCAAATCAATTATATAATAGGAGATAAATAAATTAATTACTTTGAAGTTGAGAATTAATGTTACAAAGCTGGTATGACAGAGAAAGTGAACTGGCAAAGGGACTGAAAGGGCTGATGAAAGAAAATTCCCATAAGCACTATGTACTCTGAAGAAATGCTAAGTGATGGAGAGGCACAGAGGACTAAAACAGATATCAAAAAGCAAGCACATAATCCCCTTGGTACTGTATATTCATACTAAATGGAAACTGTATTTAAAACTATGCTGGCAATTGCCTTGAAAATGTATGCATAACATATCCTCAGAATATCTTTGTGTGTGTCTATAAATATACTGGATTTATGCCTGTACTCTAAATACAGGGTTATAAACCCTTTCTATAGAAAAACATGATTGTGATCCTCCCTGCACATATCTGAAATTTGAACTACACTCATTCCTAGCATTCTTATTAACTGAACCTAAACATAGCCAGTAAGAAGAGAGGGCATTTCATAGAGTAAATTTTTCATACTGTATTTTATACTGTATGTAAAACTAGCAGCCAGAATTCTGAGTAGAAGTATCCTTATGAAGGCTAAATAGATCGGATTTTTCTTTCCACATCCATCATGGGGGAAATACCTATAATAAACCAAGGAGAAGAAGAAATACAAAGGTTCTAAATATTAAAAAGGGTCATTAATCTATTCAGTATCCTTTTTGTGACAGATATTTCCAATTGAAAACTGTATGTTGCATATCACTGGACTCTTTTCAAAAGAATTGATACAAAACAAGGGCTGTGGTAACATGTGGCCCAAGAAACTCAAACAAAACAACTTTGGTAATACCTGCCAGCTTTGCAGTAGAATAATGACTGCTTTAAACAAAATAGCATAGTAATACACCAAAGGGTGCAATTTAAATTTCCACATTTGAGAGAAAATATACTTGTTTCTGGTTGAAAAACATCTTATTGTCTAAAAATTTTTAAAAGGACAGTTAAAACCTTGATCACTCTCTTGTTTCCATCAGTTAATTCCACACAGAAGAATTACATAAATTGATTACAATACATTGACTTGCATGGATTAACACTACTCTACAAGGAGCCAGGTTATTTTGAGTCATAAAAGTTCACAAAGTAATTATTTGTGTTCTGCAATTGCAGATTTTCTAAGTAATTTATTTTGTCTGTTAGTATTTCTGCATCATTCTTCTCTTCGATAATTTCTTGCATGCCAACACTATTTTTGCTTACTGTCAGGGCCTGTAGCTTACTCACTGCCTACCAACTGAGCTGCCTGTGCTTAAGGACAGCTCTTTGACGTGACACCCATCTTAATTCACACTACTCTGAAGGAAGAGCTGTTCAAGAAAGAGCCTTAAAAGACTTGCAAGCCTGGGTACAACCTCCCCTGCTTCATTTGAGAGCTGCTTTAGGCCACTGCCTCAGTCCTTGCCTCTGTGCCTTCCCTGTGCCTGGCCATATACCTTCCTGATCCAGAGCTTGATCCTGGACCTGACCTGGCACTACAGCCATGATGGGTGATCACTGGGCTGTATCTGACTCTGGTCACCGTCACTGGACCTGCAACACAGATGCACCCAAGAAATCAGCCTCAATGCATAAACTCCATACAGCTCAAACAAACAGTTATTGCATATTTCTGAGTGTTATCTGTAACACCCTATCTGTAAACTAAAGGTAAGCTTCTCTGCATACTTTCTTATCTGATACCCTGTTCCTTGCAGCATATTTTGCCTGCCTGCTTCCTTCAAACAGAAGCTGCTACAAAGAATTCCTCCTTGCTTCTTTCCTGACAAATAGGCAATGACACTCTTCCAATACAGCACCTCAGAACACCTCTGGGATGTCCTTCAAGGCCACTAGAGGGAACATACCCTGGTGAGGAGACGCCAAAAGAGACACTGAGAGACCATCAGTCTGACCAAGAGAGAGAGAGACAGAGAGATTGTGCAATTATCTCAGCAACTAATCTAAATCCAAATTCCTTCACAAAGGAGACTAGGGAATAAGAGGGCAAACTGAAGTGTTCTATGAAATTGGGATATTTAACAGAGCTGGAAATAATGACTGACAAAAGACTTAAAGGATGTACCTTATCATTCCTATTTGTTCTGACACTAGAGTCATAGGAACACTACACTTGATATATGATTCTTACATTGTGCGTTGGACACACACACATATAAAAAACAGATCTGAGATTTAAAGATGGTATTAGAATTATGATTTCTGCACTTTCTTGCAGCAAAAATGGTGCACTTTATTCGCTTTCCTTCTGTATCAGTGATTATCAATGATATGTAAGACTGTTTATTCAAGCAACTGGAGCTGTGCCGTGCTGGAGTAGCAGCAGACTAGAACATGGCAGGAAAACTGGTGGTAATAATCTGATGAAGATACATGCTCCACTCTGCAATTTGTAACATGGATTTCAAGTTAATTTTTTTTAAAAATATTAAATATTTAGAAGCTATGCACAAGGTTAAATAATATAGCAAAGGATAATCTGAGAATAGTAACACTATAAGATAAAGTAAAATCTTGAGGGTGAGAACTCACTAAAACCAAATTTATGGAGATGAGTTAATGCTGTTAAGTTGATATCTGCTCTACAATATCTATTTTTTTCCAAATGTTCCCAGTCCAATTGTTAATGACCTAATGTACAAATAGTAATCTTAGCACTGATGAAGAAACAAAAAGCTACATCTAAACTTTAAAGAATATAATGCAATACAATTTAACTGCAAGTATGCTTGCCTAACCTCAAATTCCTTTTTTTAAAAAAAAAAAATTAATCAAACTCTAATGATCTGAAAATACTAGTGGGAGTAAAAGGTCCATCTGTGATAGGAATAAAAGACAACTGTATTACCTCCCTCATGTAGTGGATGCAAGAGACACTTTTATAACGTCTTTCAAAAAAATATCCTGTAACATTTCAAACAAACAAATATAAAAGAATTTACATTGCCTTTTGCAGGCAGACCTCTATTTCCTTCAGCATCACCCCATTTCTTTTGCCTCACTATAGAAGCCAAACAGTTTCTCAGCTCTGTGATCATCCTGATGCACCGCATCTGCCAGGGAACAGTAGAGGCACTATAATGCTGACCTTCAATGGGAAGATTTTCCACTGGATGGAGCTCCAGGCTCCAGTCTCACACGTAAGGTAGATTGAACCATCAATCTCTGGAGGGATCCTCCAGGCCAGGATTGTATTTTCAGCAATGACTGTTAGGCCTGTGATAGAAGTGGAAAGAACAGGGCATGCATGTCTGGTACTTCTTAATTACCTTCCAGACTCAAACCAGTTCAGGGAATTCCTGAGCCAGATGTGTCTTCTAGAGTATGTAACCACCATTAGTGCTCATCTCTTCAGAAAACTTGTCCAGTCTTTCCTTCAGCCCATGTGAATTTCACTAGAATTCAGCAAACTCAGGTAGGATCTCTACAGGCCTTTGCATGAAGAATCACCTCATTTGGGGAAGCCTTATTGTCTTCGCTTAATGGTCAGGGCGAACCACAACCCAGAGAACAGAATTACTCTCCATTACTCCCATCCACCCTCCTGGGGGAAGATAAAGCAGAATAAGGAAGAGAGACTTAAAGGTTGGAAATTAAAACTACAACAGATTTAATAGAACAAGGAGAGGATATTAACACGAGGGAGAAGGACCAACGACAGGACTCAAGGAAATGGCATGAAGCTGAATCAGGGGAGGTTTAGGTTAGATATCAGGAAAAGGTTTTCCAACCAGAGGATGGTTGAGCACTGGAACAGGTTCCCCAGGGAAGTGGTCACAGCACGAAGCTTGACTGAGTTCAAAAAGCGTTTGAACACTGATCTCAGGCACATGGTGTGACTCTTGGGGTGTCCTACACAGGGACAGGAGTTGGACTTGATGATCCTGATGGGTCCCTTCCAACTCAGCATATTCTATGAGAACCTGATCTAAATGATCACTGATATAAGTGCCTGACAGCCACTCATGGCACAGCCAATGCAGGAAGAGGGTCTAAATTTCTTCCCAGCACCTGATGGATCTGGATCCGGCAGAGCCCATGGCGAGCTGATGACAAAGAGCAGGAATCTCTCTCTGAGATGTCCCAGTGCAGTGAAGTGGCACAGAAGAAGAGAGCAGGAAGGGGGTGGACTTCCTCTCCTCCTGGCTTTTATAGGGTATGGCAGGAAATGGGAGGGAATACTGACCTCTCTCTGTTCTGCCTCCCCCCCTCCCTGATCCCTCATGGTCCTCATTGGTATTGCTAAACAATTCACCTTCTTAGTCACAGACATGCAAATTACCTAATGCTGTAAACAATTTAAAGATAAATGTTTCTGTTTTCTCCCAGTGGAAGCAAAGAAAATAATGAAAGTCACTATCTGAAATGGTAAGATTTTTCAGTAGAACTTGTATAACACTAATGGAATCACACTCTCTGAGGAGGGAAATGGGAAAAATACAAGTTCTGGTAAGTTTAACATAGCAGAAGCTAGCAACCAACCATGGCTAATTTAAGTGGCTAGATATCATGGAAATATCTACAAAGTGAGGCTGTGGGGGATCTTGGAAGATGATCTGCACCATTTCCCTGCCCCAAGCAAGATCAACAATACCTAAATCATTTGTAGCAGATGTACTGCTTATAAACTTCCAACTGTCCTACACAATTTATTCCAGCAAGTCATTGTCTACAGTATCAGAAACTTTTCTTTTCTTGATGTTAAAAATATAACTTTTTTTCACTTAAATCTTTTCCTCATTTATGAATTTCTTCACCAATTTTCTCATTCACATCCTAGTTCCCAACTCAGTTTTCTTCTTTTTGGGGCTAAACACCCCTACTACATGAAGCATGTTTGTTTCTTCTCTGATATGGGCAATATAATGTGTTCTATGTTCCTCTTACAGAAATGTCATAAGACAGAAAAGCAGACTTACTGGAGTCAAGGGATAAAACTTCTACTGCATCTTTCCCATTTACAAGATCCTCTACTTTGATACGGGAAAAAAAATAATGTTGGTGGCACTTTTTCTTGGTGAGCTGATGTCAGACCCATCTCCTTTTCGTTCAGGTATATGGGTAGTTCAATAGTTGGTTATTACTCCAGTACTTTTCTAGGAAGGTAAACTGGCTGTCATGTCTTTCTTGTTGATCTTTTTATGGAACAGACACTAGTTTTCTATTTTTCTAAAATATTCTCTTTTTTTATACTGCCAGTAATAACAATTCAAGATTCTGAGGTTACCTGGGCCAGTCCTTTGAGTGCTAGAGTACTCCTAATGAAGTAGTCACCACAAAAACTTTTAAATGAACCGCAGCTGTTATTTTTCAATAGATTTTTGTTCTGGCTTGAGAGTACTAGGATAAAAATATTCTATACTAACCTCAGACCACCCTGGACACCTCCCCCTCCTCCCCCCCCCCCAGCTGCTGCTGCCTGTGCCGGGGCAGTGACCATGGGGGGAGCTCCTGAGCCTGTGGGGAGGGCAGGCTGGGTCAGGTGACCCCAATGGACCAATCACAGCGCTCCTGCCCATGGCGCTCAGTATAAAAGGGCTCCCAAGGGCGCCCCCTGCTGGCGGCTGTGGCTGCTGTGCTGCAGGGCTGGGGGCGCCTCTTGCCACCCCTCCCTGCGCTGCCGCTGTGCCCGCAGCCGCTGTGCTCCATGGAGAAGGACAGCGTGCACGGGGACAGGTCGTCTGCCCTGCCTCCTTGGGTGGGACTGGCACAGCTGCTCCAAGGTTCTTTGAGAACTATTGCTGGGACACTGGGCCCAGGTACCCCCAACCACTGCCCAGTCCAGTTTGGGACTTTTCTGGTCTGGACATAACTACCAGGCTCCATATTTGCATATTCATTTATATGTGAGTATATATTTACATCTTTGTATGTAATTCACCATCTTTATTATTATTGTTATTACTTT
Source organism: Aegotheles bennettii (assembly GCA_013398125.1). Classification (NCBI taxonomy): domain Eukaryota; kingdom Metazoa; phylum Chordata; class Aves; order Caprimulgiformes; family Aegothelidae; genus Aegotheles; species Aegotheles bennettii. The sequence continues at coordinate 83,803 of VZRW01004836.1, forward strand.
CTATTTAATTAAAACTGTTTTATTTTTTTTCCAACTTCAAAGTCTCCCTTATTCCCCTGTTACCTTCCCCTGGGAGGGTGGTGGTGGAACAACAATAACAGTTTTCTTTCTTGATTGGTAAATCTACTCTTTCCTTACATTTTATCTTAGCATTAAGTAGAAGAATTTAATTTATGCAATATTTTCTTTTTCCCTTCATAATCTTTTGCCAAGTTTTCTACCTTGACACTTCTGATTTTGTGTCTAGGTTTTTATGCTATTTTTAATGTCCCAAACAGTTTGATATATTTTCCACATTAGGTACATACCCTTTTTTTGAGATCTTTGTAGATTTCATTACATGATCATATTCATGCCTGCTTACATTTCCCAGGATAAATGCATGTATGCCTAACTTAGTCTGTTTAAGAGTTGGAACTGCTCTGAACTTGTTTTCTTAAGATCGCTTACTATCACATTTTCCTACCATTCTCTGAATTTATTTAATCCTACTATCTTGAACCTTATATCTTTATTTTGCAGGATTTTTTTTCTTTTCTAAGGAGTGTAAGCTTTATCTCTTCAGTCATTCTCACTCAGGATTTTTGCTATTTTCACATTTTCTGCTGTTCCTCCACAATGTTTAGAATTACATATCTAATTGTCTTTTTTGTTTCCATTTTTAAATCCAGTTTCTGAAATATGCTGAAAATTCTGTACCTTGTTTTATCTATTTTTCAAAAAAACCTTTACTATCATTGTCTGTACAGTTCACAATTTTGCCTTTTTTTCTTCCACAAAAAGTCTTGTTTGCCCCAAGAATCAAATCTTAACTCATGGTTCACAGCTGATTTGACCATTTTATCCTTATACAGAAAACATATGTCATCTCTTTATGGATCTACTTGCCATGCAAAGCAATACATGCTCTCATTTCCCCCACCTTGCAGATATTTCTGGAGCAAATTATTCCCACTAATATTCTAATCATGTGAATTATCCCACTGAGTGTCTCATACACCAATTGAGTAACTGTTGTGATCATTAATTAAGATTTCAGCTCCTCCTGTTTTTTCCCCTTACTTCTCAAATTAGTGCAGAAACAACTAAAGTATTTGGTGGATTGACATACTTCTATTCTACTTGTCCTTCTTATGACCTTCTTAAAGTCAACCCTAAACTCAATAATTTGTAGGTCCTGTTCCTAGTCATTATTATTTACATGTATCTATGAATATTTGCAATTTATTTTGATCCTAGTTTAAAGATTTTGTCGTTACCGAGTGACCAAGACTGTGCATAAAAATGTTGTTCACAACAGCAATATCATATCTTAAGGATCAATGCTTATAAAGAAATTAGCTGTTGTGGTTTTAACCTGGCAGGCAGCTAAATACCACACAGATGCTTGCTTGCTCTCCCCTGCTCCTCGGGAAGTGCGGGAGAGAATTGAAAGGGTAAAAGTAAGGAGATTCATGGTTTGAGATAAAAACAATTTCATAATTGAAGAAAATAATTGTTATAATAATAATATACAACTAAATAAGACACAGTGCAATGGCTCAATTCCAATTGATCAATGCCCAGCCTGTCCCTGGCTAGCAATCCCAGAGGAGAGAAATCCTGAAACTGCAATCCTCAAAGAGAGAGCGTGCTTCCTTAGCCAACCCTCATTTATATACTGAGCATGACAGTACATGATACGGATTTTTTTTGATTTTTTACACTCACTATGCTTCCTCCCAGCTTGTCGTGTATCTGCACACCAGCAAAGCAGGGGAAGTAGAAAAGTCCTTGATTTCTCAGCAACAACTAAAAAACTTCAGTATATTATCAGCATTCTTCTCATACCAAATCCCATACTAAAACATAATGCTATTCCAGTTACTAAGAAGAAAATTAGCTCTATGCCAGCTGTATTCAGGACATTACCTCATGTCACAGAACTCTTTCACTGCTCAAAATAAATTAAAAATCAAGTTACTGTATTGTTTCCCCCTCTCTTCTACCCATGCACATGCAAGTACAAATACAGAATGTCCAGTCCAAAACAGAAAAAAGATTTCCTCTCATATTTCATCATTCATATCCATGAAGAGTTCAGTACAAAACAATAAATAAACTGTTCATTCTGGGATTTTTCTTGTATAAACATCACTTAATTATTAGGAATTAAATTTTAGGAACTGCCTCCACTTACTCACAACCCCATGTGCAATTATCCTGCCACTGAACAGGTTAGCTTCAATGGAGTTAATCTTGACTATGCTACTGTGCATATTATTAGCTTTCAAGTAAGCATCTGACAACCTTTTTCAGTGCCAGGCTGCTACTAGTGAAGCTAAGAACTTGTAAACATGTTCCTCTATGCGGAAAGTGAGAAAATCAACAATAAAAGCAGCCTGAAAAGGCCTGTGGGTGACAATATTTAAATGATACAAGCTGGAATAGTCCTGGTTCAACACTACATATAGACCTATTGGTCGAAGCCTCACTTTGTGCAATGGCACTGGCTCAGTTCCTGTCCCAACACAAGGCAGATTTCATCATGGTGAAAAAAGGCAGATAAATATTTAAACCTAAGATTCTGATCAGAGTTTAAACTAGTACATAAACCTGTCCAGAGAGCCCAAGAAAAATGCAGAATACTCCTTGGGATGACCAATACCAATAAGCAATGCTGAATTACCATCCACCAGCGTTTACTATTAGATTAATACACTGTTTCACAAGCACTTTCACAACAATGTTGATAATACACTGTGATTTCAGATACACTTTGAGTAAAAAGGAATTTCTTAGAAAAAGATCTCTGCTTTGTATTTCTTCAAGCATGCCTTCAAACATCAAATGTTAGGTGGCAGTTAGCCACTTCATTCATTTTGTTCCAAAAGCAAAGCTTTCATTGTCTCTACATGATATAAAGTACATCAATTGCTCATTCAGTGTCTTTGGTAATACTTCTGTAATTCTAATGATTTTTAACCAGAATAATAAAAAGCAGCCATATGAGAATTTGTCCTTTAACCAACAAGTATTGCCACCACGGCCATCTCTGAGGTGAACTGAGTTGAATTCCATTGTTTGTAAATTTTACCCTCTCTGTCATGGATGTGTTACAGTGTTCCCTGCATACGCTTCTGAAACTCATAACAAGCCATTGCAGTTCTCAGGTTTATTAATATATATATGAAGTAGAATCAAAGCACTTGGCTCTTCAGCAAATTCCAGGGCTACCAGATGCTTCCTGTGCCTCCAGTGGTCTCTACCTGAATTCAATGTGAGGGAAAGTAGCTATAAGAATGAATTTACACAGCATTTGCTGTTAATGCTAAAACTGCCTACCATAGAAAAAGTGATCTTCCAAAGCAAAAAAATACTCTAAATGGCATCCATCTCTTATCTTATACCAGATTATACAGTAAAATTATATTCTAGGTTTAGCACCAGTAATTAGAATTGTGAGAATTAAACGAAAATTACTTAGTTTTCCATTATCATAGTTTTAAAAAATTGAATATTGACTTCAGAAGAGAAAACATAATCTGGCGTATTAATCAACAGTGAAAACAAATCAATGTTGGCAGTTTCGTAATTTCACTAGAGGTTATGTATTGAAAACTAAGCAGAGGGTGGGGTAGGATTTGGATATTATTCTGCATAGAATACTCTGGGACAAAATATGTTCTTTAAATATATCCAATGTTTATTAATGGATATTTATTATAAGTAAATTATTTAAAATAAACATTAAATATACTTTAATATAATTCAGTTAAATACAAAGCATAATAACCTAGAAACTAGCTAATTAAATTATTAATAATATTTTCATACTTATTATAATTTATTATTAACCCTCAGCTTCTAAAGCAAGATCAACATAAAAGAATTTCCAGATTTACTCTTTTTTATTTTTTAAATGGATGCTCCTGCTCTTTTAATTACACTGTTTAGGGTAGCCTGCATTTACAGGATGACATCAGGGCTGAGCATTTCCAGTCAACATTAAAACTGAAAGAGACTACTTGTTGAAAAGAAAAGCCCAAAAACATAATGCTGGGTATTTAAGAAAATTCAGAATGCATTTTTTAAAAATGTATAAAAGTATTTACATACTCTGTAAGCAATTAAGTTTTTGTTCAACTTATAGTTTCTGAATGTTAGTGACCAGCCATAATATCATCTCTTTTATTGTATCTTGAAGTGTCAAATATTTCTTTAATACCTGTTCATCATAATTACCTGTTCTGTGGATCTCATCTAAATTCAACCAAAGACTAATTCTAAAAGGTGTTGAATTCCCTGTAAAAAAATGCTGAGTATCCTTACATCTTATTAGAGGAACTGAGAGTCCTTAAAACACTGAAGAATTAGGCCCAAATTCAAACCTTATTTCTTTATCAACACCACAGCTTCTCAGTCTATTCACACAAGCTGTAATGTATACTGTGCTAGTCAAGTCTGTTTTTCCTAGAGCCGTTTTGAGAATTGGAGCTGGAAGACAGGAAAAAACAGTATTTTAGAGGTAAGGAACAACCTGCTGCAAAAATGTCTTTAGCCTCCAGGAATAAACACACACACATTTCTTACTGAGCTTGTGCCTGGTATCATCAATCCAAAGACTGTGTCTGTGCTAATCCACAGAGAAGATGCCTGGAAGGTCACACAAAACACCATTGCCTTCTGTGGAGAGCTGCCATCATTCTCAGTGTTCTCAGCACTGCCAAGTGTTTGATCTATAAACCTATATTTATGGCAACAGTTCACACTTATACTGAAAATCTGCAAACCATTTTTCCCATCAGTCTTCAGTACATTAATTTGCAACACAGTTGGCAGAGCAGATAGTAAACAGAGTGGTCATCCAGTTTCCTTCTAGGTTTGCTTTGCAGAAGATGAGCATGCTGTTTGCTTTATGTCTGAAAGCTTGTATAAATGTGTACTTTATAAGATGATGACATTTTACTCAGTTCCCAGAATCAAAAATTAAAATAGTAAAAAAACAATGACAATTGTTTTCTGTCACTATCTGCAGAATTTTCCAATAGAAGAGCAGAGGGGGTTTTTCTCTCTTAATATTGGCTGTTTCCCAATTTCTAAACCAAGCTTACTTCTTGATCACAACACTAGGAGCTCTGAAATTTATGGCTAAAGGTTATATTAAGCAAGACCCAAATGGATACCACATACCTCTTTAAAGAATTCCACAAAATTGGTACAAATTTTTTAAAGTGAATGTTTTAAGAAGTATTTTTCAAGGAGTATTTTCACAAGAATATACTAATACAAAAATTAGTATAAGATATGGAGTGGGTAAATATTTCTAGCAACTTCCTACCTGGATTTTCCACCTTCCTCTGTTTCCATCTTCCTCTCAATATGTGGTGGTCATAGTGAGGTTTTTAATCAAACAAGTATTTAATCTGACATTTTTAACTAGGAGGACAGCAAGCCTGAAGTTTGTGTAGAAAGACCTTGAAATAGTCAGCCCAAAACTAATGAACAAGCCTGAAAGGACTCCAGGAAATTTAGAGCATTTGGGCAGCGGACCAAGGAGGTAAGGAATGAAGAAAAATATTCTCAGCTGTGAAACAGAAGCCTCCAAGTAGAATTGAAAATGAAGGAATAAACTGAGATGACAGATGCCAGGTGTCCAGTTGACATAGGACTACAAGTGGGGTGAAACAAAATCTGGAAAACACTGAAAGACCACTGAGTTTAGAGTCAAGGAACTGTAAACTATAACTTCTGTCATTTGTTGGGAGTGTTACAGTATGTCAGCTTCTACAGAAAAGAGTGAAAGATGGATCTGTGTAAAGGCAGAAGGATAGCAGGCAGAGGTCACCAACTTACGACATCCTATTAATTGCACTTTGCCATTATGTCAGTGAATGGATTGACAATTCCTCTACAGGACATAAACTGGAATCAGTTCCAAAGATAAATGATTTAATGCTGTCTTCATTATAATCAAAGGCAGGGGAAACCACATCAAATCACATGCAGATTTATTTCTGGGAATATCAAGACCTTCTAGTGCCCTTCATTCTTCTGAATAATAAAACAAATTTACTCATTTGTATGGAGGTGTTCATCATAACCTTGTATTTTTAGTCCTCAATAAGGTATATCTTAGTAAGTTCAGAGAAAGGAGACAGGAAAGGAATAATATTTAAATAATTTGAAAAATACTGCAGTCAATAAATTGTATTTTTGTTCTTCCCCAGTGAATTTCTCACACCTTGGTATGCTTGACAAATATGCATTAGTTTAAAATTCCAATTTGTAAAACTGGCAGGTTGAAAAAAATTCTAAACCATTCTTGTTTACTTGGGTTGAAAGCTTGAACTGAATGTCCCACATTCTCAGAGGAAGTGACTCAGATGAAGGCTGAACTCTGACCTTGTCATATAATTTCTGCTTAAATCAGTGAAATGTGAATTTACTACCAAACAAAGAAACCAGTTCAGATGTACATTTCTTATCAGGTATTGGAATGAAAATAGCTGCATTAAATCTTAACTATCCACTCTATTTTTGTCTGTCTTATGTTGTCCTTGATACTTCTGAAGCCCAATCCAGCTGAGATCACTGGATCTAAAAATGCTTGCTTTTCTTCAAAAGCTGTGTGTCCCCTTATGGATCCTCTCCAAGTCATATGAGGTAGAGAAAATACATTCCCACTGTTGCTGAAGCAGTAGAAAATACAATAGAAGAAGGGTGAACGTAGAATATATCTAATTTAGCAAGTAGCATGGCACAATGGGAGTGAAATTTGTAGAGTGAATCATTCACTGCAGAGGATCAGCAGTCCATATTATATATATGTGAAAGGGTTATAGCTGACCGGCTCCAGCAGTTTGATTCTGTGAGCTAATGCCCATTAGGGTTTAGAGCTCATTAGTTGCACTCTTACAGGACAGCACCTCTTACCAATTCAGGGTCATCAGGAAAGAATTGAATTAGAGCACTCTGAAAATACTCTGAATTGAGCCAAAGAACAATTGTAAAGGGACAGTTTATCTAATATAGAACACTAAAGTGGACACACTTATAGTTGCCCTAGACATTGTTGCTTAAGATGCCCCTGACAAATCATATGCTATTTTTGACATTCACAATAGCAGCTCATGACAGCAGGAGGACCTTAGGGCAGCTAGGAAACAAAAAAAAAAAACAAAAGCAGTGGGATAATCCACCACTGAGACAGTCTCATGCCTGAAAAAACAAAAACAAACCTGTGAGATCACACTATTAGTGGTTGTTCAGAGAACTTTCTGGAATACAAATCTGTTGTAAGATTTGGTGCATTTTTATTAAGTGTTTTAGAGATACATCCTCCTCATTAAATAAATAAATCTGAAAAAAGAAACTGAAAGGCACAATATCTAGAAGAACCAAATATTTTACAAACTTACCATTTAATAAATCTATGAACTGCCATTTTTTGGAGTGATATAAAACTATTTCTGACTAAGCAAATAAAGTAGCACAGTAAATACTTTATAAAAGTCGCTTTTTCCCCATTATCTGTGCCTACAAGCATATTACTAGTGTCTATCTCACAAGAAGTCCTTTCTCTGTTTCTTCCTCCCCATACTTACCCAATGATTCAGTGCTTGAAAAAGCTATAAAAAGCTGGGATACTCTTCAGATAGAAAGAGAAATTTCCACTAAGCAGAGTCAACTCAGCCAGCCCATATGGTAATGTCCACTGGACAAGATTAGCAGCTAGCAGAGTTCTGATCACCCCCGAAGCTGCTGTAGTTTATATTTTAGTCAGGAAAGATCCCTGCCAGGCACAGCATCTGTTTGGAATTAAAGCTGTACACAGAAACCTCCTCAGGGCTAAACGAAGTTCATTCAGACCTTAAAGTTTATAACTGCTCATCACAAAACAGCTAAACATTTTAAGATATCCTTCTTTGATAGAAATCAGCATCGTCCACCAAACTACCTGAAAGGAGGCTCTCATGAGGTATGTGTTGGTCTCTTCTCCCAAGTGGCAAGTGACAGGACAAGTGGAAATGGTCAGAAATTATACCAGGTTTAAATTAGGAAAAATTTCTTCACTGGGTTGTCAAGCACTGGAACAACCTGCCCAGGGAAGTGGTTGAGTCACCATCCCTGGAGGTATTTAAAAGATGTGTAGATGTGGTGCTTAGGGACATGGTTTAGTGGTGGATCTGGTAGTTTTAGGTTTACATTTGGATTCTATGATATTAAAGGTCTTTTCCAACCTAATTGATTCTATAATTCTATGAAATCCCACCTCTTTTCTCCTGGTTGAAACCCACTGTTCCAGCAGCTTTTGCTTTACCTGCCACATCCCAGTGGAGAGACCCACTAATACCACTCTTTCATGGCAAGAAGGACTGATCTGTGTACATCAGTGACTTTTTGATAGAGTAGGTAACTTTCAGGCAGTGAACATTAAGAGAAGGCAGATACCTGTGTGGGACTGGTAAGCTGCCACTTAGAGAAGAAAGTCAAACATCTACATTTGATGCTTGTTTAGGGAGAAGTAGGTTGCTGCTAGAAAATGTAAACTGCCTGCAGGAACCAAAACTAAGAATCACTTCCCACGGCTGCTGAGGTTAAACCATTCTGAAAAATGTAGCTTTTTTTCCTGAGTGATTACACTATCAATTCCGCTAAAATGTTCAGCCACCTTCCAGATAAGCTTTTCTGTCTCTGTGAGGATGGTACTTTGCTATGTAGATTAGTCATTGAGTGCCATGAAGTATGGCTGTACCACAGCCAATAACAAAAATACTGATTACTTTAGGCCATTCAGGGTGATATCCCCAAGGAAAGGAGCTCTGACAAAGGAGGAGAATCCCATAGACAACATGCTGTTGCTAAATGCAGCAAATTTAGTAGAGAGAGTGCTTCTTGCCCTTCTCCTCCAATGACTCAAATTGATGTCTTCTGAGAGCAAGATTCTTCTAGAAGCAAGTTTTCCCCAGGAAAGAAGAACTGCAAGTTGCTGAGGATTAAGAAAGGACTGAAGCTGATAGGTTTGGCAGTGAGAGCTCCTTTAATAGTAGGGCTGAAAATAGCAAAGAAATCTATAGGTTTCATGTAGAATACTGCACACAATTTTGGGATGCACAGTATCAGAAAGACATGGATTGATGGGCTTAAGCTGAAATAAGAGAGTTTTGGACTGGTTTTCACCATGAGAACTGCCAAGCAGTGAAAAAAGTTGATCACAGAAGCTGTGCAATCTCCATCTTTGGAGGTTTCAACACTCAAAAGGATAAAGCCCTGAACAAGCTCTTCTAACCTTTCAGATCTTGCTTTGAGAATAAGGGTGAACTAAAGACCTTCAGATATCCCTTCTGAAGAGACTTGCCCTATGATCCTATGATACAAATATGATACAAACTAAAAAGTTCAGGTTGGACAGCATCTGAATCTCAAATTTCTTGAAAGACCTCACAGAATAATTTTACAGGATAGTAAATGACATTAAAAAAAAAGCATTTCTTGAGTTAATGTAAGCACACTGAACTACTCTGTACTGTATAGATCTTTGTCTCTTTTTCAGTTGTTTCTTTTCTTTGTTTTTAAAAACAAATGAAACAATGCAGTTGCCTTAGGAATAAACAATAAACAGCACCTGTTATCATGACAGGATGTTTCAATTTTGAATTCCCAAAATTCTTGTTCTATATAGTGAGACCAGCACAGTTAATCCATAAATATATGTTGTTGTCATAGTTATACTGACACAAGTCAATTAGGTTTTAAGACTGACTATCAATGCACTTGAGAAATGACCTCCAAACTACTGTTAGAGGGTCTGCATTACTGTTAGTGTGGAACCTGGGCAAGTTCAGCCTAGAACTTGTACTGGTTTTGGCTGAGATAAGTTACTTTTCTTCATAGTAGCTGCTATGAGGCTGTGTTTTGTATTTGTGCTGAGAATAATGTTGATACCACACTGATGTTTTAGTTGTTGCCAAGCAATGCTTACATTAAGACAAGGACTTTTTCAGTTTCTTATACTGCTCCTGTCTTCTTACCTGCTTCTCTACAAGGAGGAGGAGGAGACATAGCCAGGCCAGCTGAGTCAAACTGGCCAAAGGGATATTCCATACCATAAGATGTCATGCTCAATATATAAACTGCAGTGAGTTGGGGGGGTGGGGAGAAACCGTGACTTGGGAACTAACTGGGCATAGGTCAGTGGGCAGTGAGCAATTGTGCTGTGCATCACTTGTTTGTTTATTATTTATTATTTATTATTATTATTATTATTCCTATTTCCTTTTCTGTCCTACTTAACTGTCTTAACTCAACCCACAAGTTTTTTCCTCGATTCTGCTCCCCATCCCATGGTGTGGGGGGAAGGAATGAGTGAGCAGCTGTGTGGTGTTTGGTTGCTGGCTGGGGTTAAACCATGACAGAACTTTGTAACTCTTTTCTTCTGACAGATTTTTAGGCATGAATCTGTAATTACTGGCTGCTCTACTACAAAATCCAGGTAAACTTTCCATAGATAAAAATTCAGAACATGAAAAATGAGTGGAAAATACAGGCATGTACACTGATGCCCCCATAAGTTTCCAGAACAAAACTCAGAGAGCCTTTTTTTAAAAAAAGTTGATTCCCACAATAAAAGCTGTCAAAATTACCCAGATTTATTGCAAATATACAGTATAAATTTAAGTTGTAATCAAATTTCCTATTAATGACTTACATAAGTATTAATAAAATTAATGGATGATGTTAGCAGGTCAGAATACAGAAATCTACAAAGCGGGTACAGGATACATTAGAAATATAGGTAAAGTAGATTAATACTAAAGTAAGAAAATACAGAAATTTGATAGATATGAAAGAATTTTGAACATAATTTTTACAGAAGAGCAGAAACTAGGACAGAAGTCTTCATATGCTGGAAATGAAGAGAAAATCAGGTGCAAATTGGCAGGTATGGAAACAAAGAATCAATGTTAAAGTAGATCTACTATGGCATCAAACAAGCCTGAACCACATGACATTGGTTAAACTGCACTAAAAACACATTTTCCTTTTCAATTCCTTCTTATCAGAAAATAAAGGGAGCATGTAGAAAACAGCTGTTGTAAGAGAAAAAGAGCTTTTTGTAAAGGAAAAAATATACTGTATAAGACATACAAGCAACCTTATTTCCACTGTGTACTTGGAGAGATGTCACCCGGACTAAAATAAAAGGGGTGAGCTGTAATATCTCAAAAGCTTTCAACTAGTAAAACTTGCTAGACTGAAAAACTGTGATAGTCTCCAAATTACTTGGAACAGATGAAAAGAATACACACACAAATATAAATTACACACTAGGGATAAATTCTGCATTGATAAAAAGAGAGACTAGAAAGATATTTTTCCTGCGAGTGAAAACTGAATACAACCCAGTTGTTTTGGCTGGCTTACTCCTAAAGTATGCATTTATCTACAGAGTACATGGGAAAATGACTTCCAATCATGTGTACATATTTTGGGTCTATATATCCAAAATCCAAGTGAAGTGGTTAACAGTGTGAGGTGGTTAACAGTGTTGGCATTTAAACAACCTGAATCAGAATTCAAATCAAATTCAATAGCTCAGATAAACAAGTGCGGGAGGATCACCCTTGTGGCAGCTTGTCTGGCAGCTCATTCATTACTAGGTCATACTCTGTGTGGTGTACTCAATTTCTGCAGAGAAAAGTCTCTAATTATATGATAACAAAAATGGTGGAAAATCTTTGCAGAACTAGTAAGAAACTCAGTTTTGCTGTGTTTGTAGTGCTCCGCTCTCCTTGCCAATAAGTGAAGAGACTACCAAGCAAATACCATGCAATATACATATCTCTAATTGCCATTTTCTCTGATAACATGTTTAGTTTGTCTTATCTGCTAGCTATATCTCATTATTATTGAGAGAAATGCTGATTTTTGCAAAAAAACCTGACAAAATTTCAGAGTATGGCATTTAGTTATTGAACATCATTTTATAACATGTCATGTCTCGGCATGTGGGGATTTTATTTCAAAGATGTTTTTCATTTTGCATTCATAGATAAATGAAGATTTCTTTCCCCTATAGACACAGAAGAGTGTTTCTAATGAGATTATAATTTTTTTATTTGGACAAGAAAGGTACTTGCTATCATTAATAATTTGATATTACTTTTCTTTGGCAGGTACAATTCTGGTACGCCTAAATTGTGGTCATGTCTGAATAAAATAATCAGTGAAATATGCTTATTCTTCATAATTTGGAAATTAACTAAATTGTCCTATAAATCATCTATTTTGAGTTCAATCATCATTTATTATGTGTCATTTTACACCTCTGTTTTATTTTCTGTTAGTATACAGCACTAGTCTAATATTTGAAAGATTTCATGAATCTGTATTACTGTGGGAATGATTTTAAAAGAATTTATTAGATTTTATTGTTCAGATTACATCCTCAGATATCTATTGTATATTGATAGAAAAGTGGATTTGTTTTTCATGATCACAAATTTCACTTTATTAAAATTCAATAGTAGCAATTAATTTTTTTTAAACCCTCTTATTTTACCACGATGATTTCAGAGTCAAACATCAAAAATTAGAAGACAGAATCCAGGTAGCCCTCTGTATGCATTTCATTTGTAGTAGAAACCTTAGCGATGTTATCTGAGATCATTTTTTTAACAGGATCCTTAAGGATAAATGAACTACTGATCATCAGATCCTGAGATGCTGTCTTAATCCCTTCTAACTCCTTCACCTGCCACTCCTAAAATCCCCCACCACATACAAAATTCTCCATAGATCTTATGACACTTTCCTATCTCCTACCCTTTCCTCTTGCCTCTGCTGAATACCATTAATTCAATCCCTCTACTCGCTGCAGTATCCTTTATATACCACAGATGCGTGTGAGAGCTGTATCATAAATTTGGAAAAACTGCTATAAGGAGATTTCTCCCAGCTCTTCCCCTACCCAGTCTTCACTTTAAATAGGCAAATCTTTTGCACACTTATGAAATGCATAATCCTATCAATTAATCAACACTGTAAAAGCAATGACTGTTTTCATTCTTTAGATTGTGTTTAAACATTAAGGATAGCTACATCTTTTCTCTTCCTTTCCTTATACTCCTTTTTGGTCATGCTTGACACAGTAAAAAGCAGAAAGCTGCTTGGATGGGTAAAGAATGGAGCATTAACTACATCCAGCTGCTGTACACAAATCAGTTCAAGCTTTGTGTTTTGGGTTTGCTGCTCATCTTTCATCAGCGTTCAAGTGTAAGTGAACCTCTTTTTAATGTTATTGACACATCATGCATATGCATTCTCTCTTCACCTACTGTCTCTGGAGAATATCTATTAATTTCTTCTCTCTGGAAAAGTCTTTTCTGTACTTTGGAAAGCATGTGCAGCTCTGAAAGGTGCATGGAAAGCACATGCATCTCTGATTTCCTCCTCCTTGATGTCAAGACTCCAAAATGATGATGCATCCTGTTACTAAACACATTAAATTAACTCTTTTTACTTTGATCATCCACAAATATTTGGTGGGATGAGAGCCAGAACCAATGGTTAAAGTGGGAGATTAGAAAAAAAAGTCTACATATTAATTCTCTTAAATTGCTACAGGTCATTCTAGTGCCCCTATTATGATATTATAAAAAACAGAAAAATAAATTCCATTGAAACGCACTTCTGCATGGATTTCAGACAATTCTCCAACATACTGATTTAAGTATAAATAAAATCTAATTTAAGCACCATCAAAGACTGGAAATATTTAAATGCAAGAGAGAACACTTGTTCTTTTGGGGAAAAAAAATATATCCAGAAAAACATTCACTCTGGCTGTTCCAAACCCAGTTGAACACTTATTATTCAGCATGCTATAGTCAAGTTTTCCCATTAAGTAATTTAATTACTTTTTTATTATTAATTCTGAAAATGATGGCAGACTCTCCCTATGTTTTTCACCATACTGTATATACCAAAGTGTATTCTTTACCAGACCACTGAGTAACATTCAGCACTATGGGTAAACCTGACATCCCCAAGATCCATTTTTGGGTTTATATTTAGTTACTTTATGTGAGAGAAGGACAAAGATGTTTGAGGGAGTACATTATAGTGGTGATGTAGATAGGCAGGCAGTTGGACTGGATGATCTTGAAGGTCTCTTCCAACCTTGATGATTCTATGATTCTATAAGTCATCCCTCCAACCTCATTCCTGAGAGGTCATTGTGAGGTGGTTTATGCAGCTCCTTACAGTAATATTTGTACGCTAATCAAGTAGCATTGCATAGTATATGAGCCCAGTTCTGGTCACAGCAAAAAAGATTGCTCAAGCTGTCTTCCCCTCAGTTTACCTAGTTTTATTCTCCAGAAGCAATTCAATTCCCTACTGTAGCCACCTCTAGCCACCCTTCTAGCCCTGACTTGATTTAGGTTTTGCTATTTTGGACCAGCTAATATTCCAACCATCTCAATGTAGATCACAATTAATTGTTCTTCATTTGTCCTGAACAACATTTTACTTATTGATCTACTGCAGAGAAAGAATTATAGCACAGTGAATTCAGCCTTACACCTGTTATGATCCTAAAATGTCTCACCAAATTACTTCAGATGTATAAACACAGGTGTAATTCTTTCATATGCCAAACTGCAAGGACAGAGAGAGCAGTAGTAGAAAAGCCAGTGAGAGGACACAACCAATGCAGATGACACAGTACAGCTAGGTAGCAAGACTCATACAGAAACCTATACACCTGTGCAATCAAATCTACACCTTGACATTGGGAGGTCCAAAAAGCAAATAAAGAAAGAGAAAAAAAATGGACATAGATCAAGATCCAATAGAAGTAAACATTTCCCACAAAAACATACTTGGAGGTGGAGTAAAGAAAACTTATCTCCAATTATTGCAGGAGTAGAACTGCTCAGAACTCAGATTTTTACCCTGTGGTTTTTACATATCAGCAGCTCCCTTTATTTATCAGAATTGCACATTAGTGTCTAATTTGGAGTGGAACTTTATTTTGTCTATGCTAAACACTAAGTAAATGCATATTACACTACTGTTAGCTACTCAGCTTCACAATATATTCAGGTAACTGTAATCAAGAGAGTTGTGCTTTTTTCTTTTGGATTTAAAGAGACAGGAACCACCACTTTTTTAAAGTGAATTGCCCATCACAAACCAGTCATATCTTTGGTCTTTTTGACTGCAGCTATAACACATGCTAACCAGAACTACCCATTGAAGCCACCTGGAAATGGAAGCCAGAGGAAAAAACCTAGCTTTATGCACACACCACAGTTTCTACAAAATATGTCAATCTTTGAACTAACCCTGGTCCTTACAGCCATAATAGCATCATAAAGAGCTTAAAGTAGAAGCTGGTCCAGACTGGGACTATTGTATCTACGACTGCTGAGTATTACAAAGCTCAGGTGTAGAAACATATTTAAGTTTAATTATTGTACTTTGACTCTTGGTAGCTTTTTAAAGTATACTCAATTGCTTTTTTGGCACATATGATTGGAAAATAAAGCACAGAAATACTATTAAAACAGCCAGATAATGATTTTATGCATGTTTTCTAGATCAATATCTTGTTCTCTCAGGTTAGTTCCTTTGAAAGTAGAGGGAACAGAGAAGGAAAGTCTTAA
The DNA here is from genome assembly GCA_013398125.1 of Aegotheles bennettii. Lineage (NCBI taxonomy): Eukaryota > Metazoa > Chordata > Aves > Caprimulgiformes > Aegothelidae > Aegotheles > Aegotheles bennettii. Next base: position 99,456 of record VZRW01004836.1, read on the forward strand.
CATTTGTTGTTAAAAGGGCGCCAACCATAGTACATAAAATAGTCTATCACATAGTATTTTAAACTTTTCTTTCCTCCCATTTACTGTAACAGAAGTATAACTTCTGTTTGAGTCGAAGGGGACAACAAAGGCAAGAACTGATTTATCAGAATAAAAATAATCCTTCATGTAGAAAATAATCAATAGATACTTTTTAGAATTCTAAACAAACCAGTACATGGGATTTTTTGGTTATTTATTGTGGTTTTTTTAATCATTAAAGATCAGCAACAGATTAGCATTCTTGTGAGACAGTTTTTCTGCATCATTGTACAGTGCTCATTTAACACAGTCGATAAGAAATATTTTTCTTGTTCCGTTTGGAAAAAGGTATATGAAAACATTAAGAACTAAAATATTTCTCAAAACACTTCTCTTGAAAAGTCATGCCAACCAAAATTTCCATTTCCTGACTTAAAAACCTTCCTCTTAATTCTAAGCATTAATACAAAATAACCCAACCTGTACGTAAACTGGCACTACACTTGGATAATTTCCACTTCTTTTTCATGGTGATAACAGATGAAAAAGACACAGCTGAGAAAGCAGAAATTCTCCTTGGACTAGGTAGCATCCTTCAGTATGGTATACTATAACTCATATTTGAAATAAACTGTCAATGACTTCTTAGAAAAGATAATTTAATAATAATGAGACAAAACACACAAAAAGCGTAAGGGGAAGGAATGACTCTCTCTTCTAGCAGCTAAATCATTCATGTCTATTTGTCTTCCAAATAATCCCTGGCTTTCCTATTTTCCAGGCAAATAGTATACACAATACTTTGTTTCATGAAGCATGTCATTACATACCTTCCCCTGAAACTGCATAGCTAGAGCTATCTTTCCTGAGGAGCAAGATCTTGTCTGTGTTTAAGAGATGTAATAACTGGGCCTGCAGGACATTTAAGGGGAGTGTCATCTAGTTACTAGATTCTGCTAGGGCAACACTAGGACTACATTCTGTACAACCAATGAGAGATACTTAAACTCAAGAAGGTACGTAAATACTTTGAAATTGCCCTGAGCCATGACATCAATAAGTTTAGGATTTTTTAATAACAATTTTGGACTTAAATCCTTAAAATAGATTTTAAACTACCTAAATCCTTTACTAGCTCTAACTTTCAGTCTCACCTATAGCCAATGAAATTTAGATGAAGTCTCTGAAAAGCTGAACAAATACGTTTAAGAATAAGGGACTATGCAACATTTTAGTGAGTAATAAATATGCAGTAGAATATATATATATAGTGTTCCTTTTCTAATATTAAATATATTGCTATCCTCTTTATCATTTCACTGACTTCACTGGCCTGGCTGGGTCTTACCATTTTTAAGTGGAAAGCTTTATTTCATTCATTCATTCATTCATTCATTCATTCATTCATTCATTCATCCTTTTATCAACACAGGTTTGATTTAAAAACAATCAAAACCAGAAAAATAATGCATGTGGAAGGGCAGTTGCATACACAAATGGTGTTTCTATTAAATTCTTTACAATGCTGCAAATGAACTTATTTGAGCTCATTATTACACATAGCAGTTGAATTCAGTCCATGCACCTTTTAGATCACATCTTCCCCTTTGCATGATCACAAATGGGAAAATATTTACTTACACAACAAATATATGGGCATACCCAGTCCAAAACAGGTGGCCAGGCCCTTCATACAATGTATTGAGCTAGAAATGCACTAGTAACTTTCCTAGAAGGAAATTCCACTGTTTGGAAGTGATACTTGTCAGAGTTAATGTGTGTCATCATTATCTTTCCTAAGTATTCTCTGTAGATTTAGTAAGGACAATGATGTGTATCTTCTGTCATTGTTCCTTCTTCATTCACAGAGTAGTTTAGACAGAATTTACAAGGAAGGTCAAATTATGTCCCCAAATGGAGTCCAAGAAATTTGCATTATTTCTGTTCATATACACAGTGGAGAAGATTTAGGACTCAACTATTTTTCGCCTTGATGACAGTGTAAGTCACAAGAGTAATGGAAAAGATATAAGCAGCCGTACTTGAGGAAATATAATTATTCCAGGATCTGTCTCAGGCTCACAGGCTGGATAATTTTCACTTCAATTCTCATAGTATTTTATCTCATCTTTTTGCTCCTGATGAGTTTAGCAGGGGATAAAATAAAGCCAGCTCAACAAAGTGAGACACTAAATTCTGATTCCTTCATATTCAAAGGTGTTACTGGGAGAATTTAATGTACAATTTCAGAAACAGTATTCACATGTTTGATATTCATCTGCTGAAACCCTCATTAACGTCTTCGTAGTTAAGTTTCAAAATGCCACACCAAAAATACCTACCCTTGATTTAATAAGTTTGTAGAATAGTGCTGCTGAAGAAGAAAAACTGAGTTTAAATTAATACGGTAAAAGCTGAAGTTACTTCAATTCACTAAACAGAATAGATAACATCAGAGAAAAGGCTACAGATCAAACCCTCAGACTCAACAGATCAAATTTACCAGGGGATCAAATAGACCTTGGAATGACATGATATTGATGGCTAACATAGACTAGAATCTGAAAAAGGGCTTTGAGACCATAAAGGACTGGTAAAATATGAGGTCACACTTCTCATGTCTTCTAAGGACCACCTAATGGTCCTTGGCAAAGAAGTACTCCGCTATTAATGAAGTGCTTTCAGCATAAGATATCTTGAAATTTTACCTGTGCCTTTTGGAGTGAAATGATAAGTATCAGTTCATTTTCTAAGAATGCACAAACATTCCCAAAGAAGAAAATTTAGCATGAAAGTGAGGAAGAAAATGTCCTCCTGATCAATCCAGTCTAGGTTTCAAAAGAAACTAACAGAAACTATTTTTGCTGTTCAAAACTAGCCTAGTAAAGCAACAGTAAATGTTCTGAGGGAAACAAACCCATAGTTACACATGTGACCTGATGCAACTTTCTCAGCAAATAAAAAAGTGAGTTGTTTATGATTGCAATTTCTGTCTTTATTAACAAATGCTACACTTCCTTGTGTAGTCCAACCGGCAGACTAAACATCAGAAAATGATTAAACAAGACACCATCATTAGTCATCATGCAAAGTAATTGAGAACAATCTACTTATCTTTCATAAAAGGAATAGAAAAAATGTAGTGAAAATTAAAGCAGACAACAAGGGTAGTAAACACTATGAAAGAACTGAACAAAGAAAGAAGTTCATTAAAATAAGGCCCCACAACAGACTGAGACCTGAGCTTGATAGTGATGTTTATTCTAATATTATCTTCAAGATATTCTCTGAGGAAAAAAATAACTTTCTGAGAATTTTAAGCTTCTCAATCCATGTACTGTTTCAAATTCTAGTTCCTGGCTCTTTTTACTGTGGCTATTGTTTTTTGAGTTAAGTTCTTACATATTTCACCTCAGGTTAGTCCAGTGATAATCTCTGGACTGACTGAGACTACAGTTTAGATCAAAGAATAGTTTCAACTGACCAAAAAACACAGTCAAAGGTATACAAATTAGGAAGAAAAAGCCAAAGTATTTTCTACTGCTCCTTCTCCACTTCTACCATTCACAAGCTATTGAATAAAAAACTTTAAACTAGAATTGAAGGGGGAGGGGGATAATATCAGGCTTCCCTGTGAAAAGCTGGGGGAGGACATGCCTAGGTTAAGGGGACAGGGTGTGAGCAAGGGCCTCAAAGGAATTCCAGCCACTGAGTCAGCTTTATCGGGGGCCCGACTGAAATGCCTCTGTTCAAACACACGCAGCATGGGGAATAAACAGGAGGAGTTAGAGACGTGTGTGTGTCTGCGGGGCTACGATCTTACTGGTATCACAGAGGCCTGGTAGGATGACTCCTGTGACTGGAGTATTAGAATAGGAGTTTACAGGCTCTTTAGGAAGGACAGGTATGAGAGACAAGGAGGAGGTGTTGCTCTCTATATCAGTGACCAGCTGGAGTGCACAAAGCTGCACGTGGGGATGGATGAGGAGCTGACTGGGAGCTTACGAGCCAAGATTCAAGGGAAGGCAGGGTACATTACAATGGGGGTCTGCTACAGGCCAGCTGATCAGAAGGACCAAGTGGATGAAGCCCTCTATAGATAGATAGGATCAGCCACACGTTTGCAATCTCTGGTCCTCATGGAGGACTTCAACCAACGCAGTATCTGTTGGAGGGAGAACACAGCAAGGCACAAGCAATCCAGGAGGTTCCTGGAATGTGTTGATGACATCTTCCTTCTGCAAGTGATAGAGGAGCCAACGAGGAGAGGTCCTGTGCTGGGCCTTATTCTCATCAACAAAGAGGGGCTAGTAAGGAACATGAAGCTCAAGGGCAGCCTTGGCTGCAGCGACTATGAGGTGGTGGAGTTCAAGATCTTGACGGCAGCACAGCAAGCTCACTACCCTGGATTTCAGGGCAGCTGGCTTTGACCTCTTCAGGGACCTCCTTGGTAGAGTACCATGGGATAAAGCACTGGAGGGAAATGGGGCCCAAGAGAGCTGGTGATTATTCAAGGGTCACCTCCTCCAAGCTCAGGAGTGCTGCATCCCAACTAAAGAGGAAGTCAGGCAAAAATGCCAGGAGGCCTGAATGGATGAACAAGGAGGTCCTGGTCAACCTCAGGCACAAAAAGGAGGCCTACAGAGGGTGGAAGCAAGGACAGGTAATCTGGAAGGAAAATAGAGAAATTGTCTGAGCAGCCAGAGATCAAGTTGGGAAAGCTAAAGCCATGATAGAATTAAACCTGGCCAGGGATATCAAGAGCAACAAGATGAGATTTTATGGGTATATCAGTGATACGAGGAAGACTACAGAAAATGTGGGCCCTCCCCAGAAGGAAACAGAAGATTTGGTCATCAGAAGGCTGAGGTTCTCAATGACTTTTTTGACTCGGTCTTCTCCGGCAAGTGCTCAAGACACACCACCAAAGTCATAGAAGGCAAAAGTGAGAACTGGGAGAATGAAGAACCACCCATAGTAGGGGAAGAACCACCCGTATTAGGGGAAGATCATGTTTGAGACCATCTAAGGAACCTGAATGTGCACAAGTCTATGAGACCTGGCAAGATACCCCCTCAGGTCCTGAGGGAACTGACAGATGAAGTTGCTAAGCTACTATCCATCATATTTGAGAAGTCATGGTTGTCTGGTGAAGTTCCCACTGACTGGAAGGGGGCAAAAATAACCCCCATTTTTAAAAAGGAAAGAAAGAAGACCCAGGGAACTAAAGGCCAGTCAGTCTCACCTCTGTGCCTGGTAAGATCATGGAGCAGATCCTCCCAGAATCTATGCTACAGCACACAGAAAAAAAGGAGGTGATTAGTGACAACCAACACAGCTCCACCTGAGGCAAATCGAGTCTGACAAATCTGGTGGCTTTTTATGACAGGGATTTCACAGCTGGTGGATAAGGGCAGAGCAACTGATGTCATCTACCTGGACCTGTGTAAAGCATTTGCTACTGTCTCACACAACATCCTTGTCTCTAAACTACAGAGTCATGGGTTTGATGGATGGACCACTTGGTGGATAAGAATTTGGCTGGATTGTCACACTCAAAGAGTTATAGTCAACAGCTCAATGCCCAAGTGGAGATCAATACAAGTTGCATTCTTCAGGGATTGATATTGGGACCAGTTCTCTTTAACTTCTTTGTTGGTGACATGGATGGTGGGATGGGGTGCACCTTCAGCAAATTTGTTAATGACACCAAGATGTGTGGTGCGGTCAACATGCTGGAGGAAAGGGATGTTATCCAGAGGGACCTTGACAAGTTTGAGAGACGGGCCTATGCAAACCAGCAAGGTCAAATGCAAGGTCCTGCACCTGGGTCGGAGCCATTCCATGCACAAACACAGGTTGGGAGAATAATGGATTGAGAACAGCCCTGAAGAGAAGGACTTGGGGGTGCTGGTTGATGAGAAGCTCAATATGAGCCAGCATTGTGTGCTTGTAGCTCAAAAGCCAACTGTATCCTGAGCTGTATCAAAAGAAGCATGACCAGCAGGTCAAGAGAGGTGAATCACCCCCTCTACTTCATTCTTGTGAGACCCCACCTGCAGTACTATGTCCATTTCTGGAGTCCCCAACATAAGACAGATATAGAGCTGTTGGAGTGAGTCCAGAGGAGGGCCATGAAGATAATCAAGGGGCTGGAGCACCTCTGCTATGGGGACAGGCTGAAAGAGTTGGGGTTGCTCAGCCAGGAGAAGAGAAGGCTCCAAGGAGACCTCATAGCAGCCTTTCAGCACCTGAAGGGGGCCTGCAGAAAAGCTGGAGAGGGACTTTTTGTGAAGGCAGATAGTGATGGAACAAGGGGGAATGATTTCAAATTAAAAGAAGGTGGATTTAGACTGGACAACAGGTAGAAGTTCTTTACTGTGAGGATGGTAAGACACAGAAACACGTTATCCAGGGAGGTTGTGGGTGCCCCCTTGCTGGAAGTGTTCAAGGCCAGGTTGGATGGGGCTTTGAACAACCTGATCTAGTGGGAGGTGTCCTTGACCATGGCAGGGGGGTTGGAACTAGATGATCTTTAAGGTCCCTTCCATCCCAAATCATTCTATGATTATAGGATTCTAAGTATGAGACACATGTTCAACTGAAGAATCTCTTTCAGTAATTTTACCATATATGTTCTCTAGCAGAAGCTGACCAAAGTTGTGTTGTCCCAAATGAAAATGAAAAAAGACAAAGGAATCATCAATTTGCTACAAATGCAAAAGCTAGGAATTTGTTCAGTGCTTTGGTGCTTGCAGGAAAGAGTATGTGAGCTTAAATGATGAAAAATGACAAATTCACTTAAAACAGACTATTTGTTTTTCTTATTGTATTAAGATGTGAAATTTCTTTTGCTTTCTTTTTCACAATTCTGCTAAAACCCCCTGTGTCTCCTCTCTTTCATAGCTTCAGATATTTTACATGGTGGTGCAGTAGCTGCCAGACTTTAGGAGTTAGACAAAGCCAAGAGACCCACCTCTCTGTGAAATGGACATCCATGCTTCACAGCATGGAGAGCAATGACTCCCACAGGATTGTCTGTGCCTCAGACTCCCATCAGCTTCCAAAGGGTATACCACTTCACAAGTCTGGACCTCAAATGATTTTAATCCTGCCTCAGAATGCCCTCCTTTAACAGCCCTTGTTACTCACACAAGAAGTGAAATATCATATTTATAACAGAGAAATACAGTCCCATTTAATGAAATTATATCTTTTTAATCAAAGCACAGTTCATGACTGAGATATTTATAAAACATTAACATGTTTCATTTTTACAGTTTTTATTAAATACACATTTATCTTAATGGCTGAACCTTTCAGTTACTTTCCCATGCTGTTACGTAATGTAAATTTGTATTAATCTCATTGACAGTTCTTTCATGTATCTCCCTAGAGACTATACAGAACTTGCTGTAAAGGAAAAATATAGTCTTGGCTGCTATAAAGTTTTATTTACCTTTATTTTTTCAGGATGACTCTAGTAAAAAAAACACTTTGTACTCATGTTGTCATCTTAATTAAAATTATATTGGCATTTGTTTGTCTTTAACTTCAGCAACTATTCAGTGCTAAAAATCTTTATAAGTAAATATTTTAAACATATACACTTTTTCTTTTTGAAACTTATAATGTCACTGAAGATGAACGTCAGCAGTCAATGTTTCAGCAATGAGCAACATATGAAGCAGATTTCAATGCTTACTTATTCAGACCAAAAAAAGACAATAAATTTAATTTCTGAAGCATCACCTGCAGTGTAGTCAAATATTTATGTCCAATGTTTTGCTTACTTGAGTTTTACAGAAGAATATTATATGACTGATGTAATGGTTTAAATAACTCCTGGATTTTGAATTCCATAAAAACTCATTCTGTCTCTACGTATATAAATTACACAAATTTATGGTGAATCCATGGAACAAGCTTTTCAGGTCACTCCACTCATAATTACAACTAATTAAAATGTGCCAAAGAAAGGATAGAAATTTATCACTGTTCATTAAACCTGTAAAGACTGTGTTAATTAGATGTCAGACTCAGTAATTCACATAAATGTTTGCTGCCAATCTAAATTTAGTGAAAAAATAAACACATTTATAGTCACTGCTGCAAGACAGGCATTCTGTTGAATTTAAAGGGTTAAACGCTGTCTATAATACAGAATTCATTCTTTACCTACACATTTTTTTACCTTGAAAACAGTGTGCATGAATTGTCTGTTGCTAATTTTTCCCCAAAACTTAAATACCCATTTGATGAAAGGGAAAGGGAATGCCGCACCATAATCTTCAAATATTGCCTACATGCATTACCATACATTAATTTGCAGGACTTATTTAAAAATCAACATTTACTAGCAGCTATCACACTATTGCATCATCTATGTTATTACTCCAGAACATTATATTCATACTGTTTTATGACCCACAACAACCAGGAATTGGTTCCACTGTGTTCCTCAAAATTTATAACCAAAACCTCCAATGCTCCAGCTGAGTCTTCTCACAGGACATCTCATGGAGGTCAAATGATTTTAGTATGAGACACTGTACATATTGATTAATTTGAAAGCGAGTCATCAATTCAAGACATAATTGGTAAATCAGAATGTAATAACGTAAATTGTGTTCTTTACAGATTAGCTGCACGTATGGGTTATAATTACAACTTCACTAGACTCTTCCTAGGGCCTTTCATCACAGAGAAGAGGAATGTGTGGTGATACCAACTGAGAATTTTCCCTGTGCGTTTCTAAAGGAAAAAAAAAAGTGCTGATGTGTCTGGAATACCAATACTGTAAAGCTCTTATATTTCAAATCAAGAGTAACATTTAAGTTGTTGTACATTTTAACCATGGAAGTTCTAAAATATATTGATGTTTTCTGAGATTTATTCACTGAAATCCATACAAATAGGCATTATTGAAAAACAAGACACTTTTTAGTCATTGGAAGGAGTCAGGAATTTTTTCACCTGTGTTTACTGTTTTGAAATTTGACTCAAGAGAGCTATCACACAATTCTGACTACTGCTACTGTTTTAGTCTCTACAACAGCTTTTATGTCTGGCCTGCACAATACCCATGTGTTAGCCTTACATTTTCCACCATGCCTTCCATCTACTTAGCTTCAATTTGAGCATTTATCTTCAAGACAATTTAGTCTCTGTGTATGTTTTTTTCCTCCTACTGTGAAAAATTTCAAGTTAGGCACATAATACAGACAAAATGAGACCCTGTCATCAGTCCTCTCATCTGAATAGTTCAACTGCCTGAACAGGACTGTTCAGATAAACAGATAAAGGTCTAGTTACCCCAAGCCTTCATAAATGTAGCAAGCCATATGAAAAATCCTGTTAGTGAAAGACATTCATTTATCCTCAATTCAATTAATACCTTTGGTGAAACATGACACTGGAGGAAGTAGGTGGGCAAAGTGTTCCATGATGATATTTGATTAATTAACAACACTTCAACTGAAGTATTTTTATGCTCTGGGTTTGGATTTATAGGAAAGTGTCTGGACCAGGATTGTTTCCACAAAAATGATGAGAAAACCAATCCCCACAAGGTCCACCCCTCCAGAAGATATTCTAAATATTCTATTAAATATTTTTTCAGGAGAAGTTACTATCTAAATGACTATGTTCCAATTAAGTGCCAAGGCAGGGGGGAAGAGAAAGAATACCTTTTATCTGCTGGAAGAAAAGAAATTTTTGCAGGAAAAGAGGAGACAATGTTCATGGAAAAAATACAGTTCAGAAGCATTATATTGAAACTTATTTAAAATCTTCTCTGAAGGCTAATTTTTCATTAAATTTCCTAAGATTTTGCTTCTGAGTCTAACAGCCAGTACATAACACAGCCAGCCTTAAGAGAATAACTCTACGGACAACAAAAATAAAGGACTAGATTATTTACTAATTGTTGATTTAGTTTACTGTGGTCTCAGTGCTGTAATTGGATTCACATGGATGATCATCTCTATCTGTGATACTACAAAGGATCCTGGGGCAAATGTCTATTGAGCAGAGCCAGTAGTAGTCCCATCCAAAAGCTAGTAGGTTCAACCTCTAAAATTTTAGATTATCTATTACTGCTTTTAAATAACAGTTATATTACTGACTTGCTTCTATCATATGTGCCTATGTGTGGACAATAGGGACTAAATTTGGCTGTAGAAATAAAATTCATTTTATAAAGATGACATTAAGCAGCTCCCTACTGTCCAACCTCTTATAACTCAAATCCTCACTAAATTATGTTAGGATAAACGAGAAAAGCAAACTCATTTGCTGGAAAAGTCAGCACTTTTCCCCAGGATGAAAATGTGACAATGTAGCTGGCAGTCACTGAAATAAGTAAATATCCCTGTTTTATTCTGTGAAGTTTTACAAAGAATGACTTGAAGAATGAGAATTTGACATCTAACAATAGTAAGAAATGGTGTTTGCTCTTTACATAGATCTAGCCTACAGTTGCTTCAAATTCCACATACTGAGTATTTACAAAAGAGACACCAGCTACCTTCTTATCCAGTGCAGAGGCTATGATGAATCAGGCTGTCCTGATTTTATTTAAACCTGTATGAAAACTTTATATGAAATCCAAAGAGACAGACAAACCCGAAGGCACACATAATTGAGTCACTGTCTTCTTGCTAATCTGATAAAATAGACATTGGATTCTCTTGCTTATGGATATATTTCTTTATTTACCATCTTCAGTTCATTTGACTTGAGCCGGAACTAGCTAGCAGAACAGTGACTACTCAAGATCAAAACTGCAAGTGTCATGGAATAATAGATTTAGAAAGCAACATCCTACTTCGAAAGCATCCAGCAGAGGTGCCTTATTTTAGCATGCTAGGAGAAACAGCTAACACCAATCTGGCCAGTTCTAGTAGTCTCCCCTAATGTAGGCTCTTCCGTGGTCTGTTTTATTTTCTTTTGTTTGGGCAGGGAGGTAGGGGTTTTTTATTGTTATCTGTTAAGTGGCATTACTTTCATATTTTTTCTGGTTAAGGGTCCAATTAATACCCCAAAAACATTGTTTCCATCCTGAAAGCAGATGATTTAGTTACCTCCTTCTACCCTGAACTCTTCACCCTAGAAAAAAATCCAAAACACTGTGGTTTACTTGGAATGACAATCACCATTTTTAAACAAAAAATTACACATAAAACTGTAAAGTAATGGTGTTATCAGGTTTAAATAACACATCTATTCTGCCTCCTACCCAAAGCCTAGTATTCTTTCTTTACTCGTTTCTTCCCATCCTTCCTCAGTCACTTAAAGAACTGTGACCCACAACTCCTCTGCTAAATCTGTGCTGTGACAGTGACAGATGCTTTTTGAGTTATTTTATCTGATTGGTTGTGAGAGGCAAAGCACCCACAGATGTCAGCTGCTGTTCTATCAGACTTATTGAGACAATCAAAAAAATTTGGAACAGACAGTGAAAATTACTCCAAGACCAATTTTAGAACAAGGTTAGAAATAGTACAAAACTATTTTTTTAGATATGAAAGCATGAGGTTCCAACACAACAGTGACAAAATCACATCACCAGTCAGATAGACAGGTCTCAATCTGTCATGATCTTAGAATTTTTAAATTAATGACTGTTTATACCAATAACTGAACCTTATTAACATTGTTACACTGTGAAAATCAATGAAAGTAGCCTTTGGTTTAATGATCATCATTCTAAGCTCATGAGGACTGACAAAAGTATTAGCCAGACATACCTTCCAGTGCTTGACTGTGCAGAGATGCTGATGAAGATACAGGTGATTTATCACCGAGTGTGCTCTTGAATGCCATTTTCATTATGGAAGTGAAAAACAGCAGCAGTAAGACTCTTTCTGATGCTTTCCTCTTGCACCTTAACCACATAGAATTTTAGAATCCACATCAATTTGTTATGCAATGCAAAGCAATAGATTTTTATTTTTTTTATTATTATTATATAACTAATTCTTTACCAACAGATGCTACAGTATTGCAAGAATCATAACTACACAAAGTACGCAGACCTTGTAAATATTTCTCACAGTAGCAATAATACTACATACCATCCTGGTCAACATGAGCACTGGAAAACAAAAAAAAAACAAACAAAAGAGATGTGCCATTAGAGCAGAATAAAATGCCAGTGTTTACACATATACTTTACCCAGAAAAGGTAGACTAATAAAATAATAAATAAAAATATATAGATATTATTTCTATTATGACTAAATTGTTTTAAAATCAGATATTCTGATATTCCAAAGTATTTTATAAAATTATGTGTAGTAAGCTAAATACTGGATGACATGGTCCCACACATGTATCAACCTTAATGGAATCAAAGATAAATACTGTAAGTCGTTATCTGCTCTAGCCCAATACAGGTAGGATAAAAGGAGTGTCCTATACAAACAAAGATAATTCTATACAGGGAGCAGAAAGAAGAGGGTAGGGCAATTCAACATAAAAGGAAAAGTTGATGATGCAAACATATGCGGGAGACTAAAATGCCAAGGGCACAGAATACTGGAGAATTTTCTTGTCAGTAAGCCAAAAAAGACTAGAAGGGAATGACTTCTAGTGAGCTCACTTTTTCAAAGGGGAAACAGGAGGAGACATTCCTGGCAAAAGACTTTAATCTTGAAAGGCAATTGATCCAAATTCCAGTGACGGCTTCCTGGGGGAACAGCTTTGTCTAGACCTCTGTACTTTTGTTGCTCAAATTGCAGGGTACTTGTTTTTAAATCTTAAACTTTGAATGTTATATAGTTCAGATATCGTGCGTCATTGAAATGATGATCTGTAAACTAGCATACCCTGACGATGTGGTGAAAAGCTTATGCGCAAACAGCTTGCAAATACTTAGGTGAACAGACACATTAAGGAATTATCACTCCCAGCTCAGAACTGGATTGCTAGACATCATGAAACAGTAGCAGACTGGAAAAATGAAACCTATGTCAGGGGAGCAAAGGATAAAAAGAAAACTGGAATTAAATAAAACCCCTGGGATGTCTACATATTTTCCTCAAATATTTTGCCTTTGATGATATTTTTCATTTTTTCCACTCTCCTTTCTTTCAAAAGCCTTCAAATCCTCTAAGTTGATGGAATTTAAGAAAAAATATCTTTATAGTCAGTTTTTTGTCTTTTTTAGTTAACAGTCTCAAAGTAGTGAAAAACATTTTTAAATACTTACCTTTCATAAGAAGTAATACTTCTTGCTTACATTTGTTTGTGGTATCTTGGCTTTTTAGTTTAGTATTTTACCACCTAGGCAAGCAAGGAGAACTAGAATCACCTTGCTCAACCATCTTGTAAAAGAATGTGTCAATGTGTCATGATCTTTTATGACACTTTTGTAACACTGCTTCTATATGCAAAAAAATGCCCTGTACCTTGTGAAGAAAAATTTTTTTTTTTAACTGAAGACATCCTAGTCAACCCTCTGCACATCATGTACTCCCACTAGCAAGAATGAGAGGGAAGCACTAATAAAAAATCAGCAGATATAAATAAAATCAGACTCTGCTCCTGGAAAACATGCATGCAGATGCTGCCTCAAGCTAACTTTTTTAATACAACATTGTATTTCTTTTGTTTTTGCAAAACTGAGCTAATAAATGTTTGTTTTTTCCATACTGTGTTTATAATCTTTTGTTTTTGTTATGCAATTTGGTATACAACTTAGATAAAACTTGTTTAGCACAACTTGCTTAGCATAAGTAGGTAAATTTGTTGAAGCCCTAGGCTGCAAACTGAATTTCCACCTAGATACATGCTGAACTTTTGTTGACCTTCTACCTAGTTAAGTAGGAGAAGTCCCCAGAGCTGGTTCAAGATGGAAGATAAAGAAGCTACAGCCTTCAGCAGAAGCCACAGCCTTGGAGATTACTAAAAAGGGGGGTTGGAACTAGATGATATTTAATGTCCTTTCCAATCCAAACCATTCTATGATTCCATGATAAAGATATGATGTTCTGCATACCCTTCCATGACTAACACATGGGGAGTTCCAGCAGAATTTCCGGAATCAGCTTGTACCTGTATCAGGTGTCCTTACACCATGACTCAGGTCAGATGCCCACACATGAGCCTAGTGTCAACTGAGGTGTTAAATAGTATCTTGCCTGCTTTCTCACTGCCTTTTCCGTGAAGTTATGGTCACCCATAACCAAAGCATCATATATTCCAGCTCCACATAGATGTTTCTGGAACTATGAAGACTGGATCCCACCAAGTTTTGTCTGGAAATTAAGGCCACATGATCTGTAGAGAGTATGTAATACTGCAAGGTGGTGCAGTCTGCTTTGCATGTGCTGAATGGTTGCTCTGCATATGCAGTATATCTAGCACTATTGGGATATAGCAGATTCAATGGGTTCAAGGTTTGCATACACAATCTTAACTACATGCACAGGTAGTTTATCTGATGCTAGTAAAAATAATCCACCTTATTAAACATGGTTTTACTAGACATGGTCATAATATATATAATTTCCAGATGGCTGGTACCATAAAGTCTATTAAGGCTACCAGATATACTAAAATCCCAGATAAATGTAAATCTTTCAAGTACCTCAGGGAAAAATTTCTAGGTAGAAAAAAAGAGAGAACATCCATAAATACTGTATAACACAGTCCAGATACCAGGGGTCAGAGAATTGGGGTGGGAAGCCATTTTATTTGAGTACGTTTTTCTGAGTCCCTGATAGAACTAGAAAATGAGGTTGTTTTTAACCTTCTTCTTAAACCACATCTCTTCTAGAAATAGATTCTTTCAGATGAAGGGATGAAGTTTTTCCTCACTGAAATAGTGACACTTGTTCTTAAGGCTACAATCAAATACCAAATGCTACTCTGTACTAAAGATTAGTAAACCCCTGCAAGAAAGATGAAGACTGTAGATATTTACTAGAGGTCAAAAAGCAGAAAGAGGTTTTCATATTTTTTTTCAAAGTACAGGATATCTGCGATCTGTTTGATTCTGTCTGACATGACTCTACACTTTCACAAAATGTTCTGTCTTTATTACATTGTACTGCTTATGAAGTAGATATAAACAGGAAGCCTAGAAGTTGTAAAAAAGCTAACTGGACACTGTACTATTACCCCTACCTGCATAAAACTGCAGCTAGTGTTCCTGTTGCTCAGTTGAAACAGAAAAATATGCCAAGACCTATACAATTCTAAAGCTAAGCTCTGTCATTTATCATAAACTAAGGCCAATAAATATTTATACATACTTGAAGGCTATTTGAGGTTCCTGCAGTACAATTTCATTTTGCAACTGAATCATGGAGTGTAAATATTTAACGAATATTCTAAATGAATAAAGCAGTTTGGTAAAATATTGCTTGTACCTCCTAAGAAAAAGGACAGCAAATTTAAATGATTGAATTTGTTTTTTCTTCTAGGTAGAAATTTCACAAATAGTTCCTATTTCTTTACTAATACTTAAAAATAACAATGCTTCTTATTTTTCAATTCATACGGTTTCTTTCCCTATTGTGTCTTTGGATACAAAAAGTGCTTTTAGCAAAACAGTAACTAGTAGTAAGTGATATACAGTTAAAGTAAAGTCATAAAATACAGGTGTAGAATTTTGTAAAATATTAATTTTCATAAAATTGACCTCTGTTCAGCTTTTTGTATATAGTGGATATAACATGCTTTCACAATCAAGTGAACTGAAAATATTTCATTATTATATAACAAAATAGTTTAACTATTTTTTCTCTATACCAATTCCAAAACTATATTGAGAGTATTCTACAAGATTTAGGTATCATCATGGACAATTTTTCAATTATTTCAAAACTATGGTACAAAAATATCTTTTGAAAAATCCTACCTAGCCTAGATTATATGTATGATAAAATGTAAAACCAAAAAGCTTGCTGTCCTTTCAATATGCATTAACAAAAGCTGAGAGAAATTATGCTATTTCTAAATCAAATCTGAAACAAGAGTATAACTATATTGTTTACTCCTAATAAATTGATTGTATGACTACTCATATCAGGGAAAAATTGACATTAAATTTTAATACTATGGCTATATTAACAAGACTTTAGATTTGCCAAAACTGAATGTGTGTTTCATTGAATGATTAAAATTTTGCTAGCACAGTGAAAAAGACAATTGTATACTGAAGAGTAATAGAAAATATACCTTTCTGAAGTAGGGTTTTGTTTTCCACATTTGATAGTCTGCTTTGGTTTTCTGACTAAGGAAGCATATATACAGGCTGGGTAAATTATGGATTGAGAACAGCCCTGAGGAGAAGGACTTGGGGGTGTTGGTTGATGAGAAGCTCAACAAGAGCTGGTAGCATGTGCTTGTAGCTCAAAAAACCAACAGTACCCTGGGCTGTATTGAAAGAAGTGTAACAGACAGGACAAGGGAGGTGATTCTCCCCCTCTACTTCATACTCATGAGACCCCACCTGGAGTACCGTGTTCAGTTCTGGAGTCCCCAGCATAAAACAGAGCTGTTGAGGCAAGTCCAGAGGAAGGCCAGGGGGATGATCGGGGGGCTGGAGCACCTCTGCTATGGGGACAGGCTGAGAGAGTTGGGGTTGTTCAGCCTGAAGAATCATAGAATCATTCAGGTTGGAAGAGACCTCCAAGACCATCCAGTCCAACCGCCTGCCTACATCACCACTAAACCATATCACCCAGCACCACATCCAGATGCATCTTAAACACTTCCAGGGATGGTGGCTCCACCATCTCCCTGAGCAACCTATTCCAATACTTAATCACCCTTACAGTGAAAAAAATTTTCCTAATGTCCAATCTGAATCTCCCCTGCTGCAATTTAAAGTCGTTTCCTCTTGTCCTTTCACTATGGGCATGGCAGAAGAGACCAACCCCTGCCTCACTTACAACCTCCTTTCAGGTAGTTGTAAAGAACAATGAGGTCCCCCCTGAGCCTCCTCTTCTCCAGACTGAGCAACCCCAGCTCCTCAGTCATTGCCCATAAGACATGTTTTCCAGTGCCTTCACCAGCTTTGTTGCCCTTCTCTGGACACGCTTCAGCACCTCAATGACTTTTTTGAAGTGAGGGGCCCAAAACTGAACACAGCACTCGAGGTGCAGCCTCA
>VZRW01004840.1:0-39600 GCA_013398125.1 Aegotheles bennettii
TTCACATCTAGTTTAAAGCCTTCATGATGGTAGTATTCAAAGCTTTCAAGTCTATTGTTTTAGCTATCCATAGAAAACTCATATTCAATCTGTTCACAATGATACATGTTTTCAAGGTTTTCTTCTCAAACTCATATGATAGAAATACTTTCTTAAAATTACAGGTTAGGCTTGAGTGTATTTCTGAGTAAATTAATAGGTGAGTTTGGGTTCCTTTATCAGTTCTACAGATATCAAATAGGCAAACTTAAATATTTACTTTTTCAATAGCCCTTGTAAGTTTCTGGCAAGTTTTGCTTGCAAACAACAGAGACAGTGATTTTTTTCCTTGTGTACAGTGGGCAGTTACAGCAGTTGCATGCTTTGTGATTAATCTGAATTACTGGATACTGTGCACCAATTTACTTGGAATGATTCCTCAACTGCTTAGTAGTTCTTTCTAGTGAATCTTGAAAATTTTTTTGGAAACTGAATGCCAAAAAGGAACTAGATAAGTTGTATTTATATATAGTACAGACTCTTTTTTTCATTGTATGAGACAGTAGATATTACTGAAAGCATTTTTTACTTTCTCTTACTTTTCGTTTACCTTTGTGGTGGGTTGATCTTGGCTGGCCACCAACTGCTGACATAGCCATTCTCTCCTTTCCCCTCCTCAGCAGGACAGGGGGAGAAAATAAGATGGAAAAGCTCATGAGTCAAGATAAGGAAGGGGAGATCACTCAGAAATTACAATCGTGGGCAAACCAGACTTGACTTTGGGAAGATTAATTTAATTTATTAGGAATTAATAATAGAATAGGATAGTGAGAAATAACACCAAAACTAAAACCACCTCCTTCCTTCTTCCCAGACATAGTTTCACTCCTTTGTTCCTGGCTCTTCTACTCCCCCCACTGAGCAGTGCAGGGGGATGGGGAATGGGGGTCACGGTCACTCCTCCTCCCCCTCCTCTGACCTGTCTGCAGGGATATTTCTCTCATGATTTTTCTTCCTCACTCTTTTCTCTCACAGCTGCTGCAGTTTTTTTTACCCCTTCTCAAATGTGTTATCACAGAGGCACCACCAGCTTGGCTGAGGGACTCAGCTGTGCCCTGTGGCGGGTCCTTTGGAGCTGGTTGGAACCAACTGTGTCCGGCATGGGGCAGCCCCAGCCTCTCCTCACAGAGGCTGCCCCTGCAGCCTCTGCTGCCAGTGCCTGGGCACCCATAGCCAATGCAACCTTGAAGAAACTAACTGCACTGAAACACACATATTGATAGTTTTTATTAGCATACAGTAATGTTTGTCCCTCATAGGAAGAATATGTTCCTTTGGAGAGTGGGTGGGTCTAATGAGGTATGTGGTCATTGCGACTCAGTGCTTTAAAAATACATAGCTGTACGTGTAATTTAATGCAGGTGATGCAACATCACATGTATATGCAAGTGCACAATTTTGCTAGATGAAATTGCTCATCTTATTTACTCACAGAAAAGGTAAGATTGTCCAAATTTGGGGTACAAGGACAGTAAAAGACATATTGGGATAGCTATCATTGGCAGTCTAGTATGTTTGAGTGGCTGGGCAACCTCTCTCCTGCATTCACCAAACCACTTGTTCTCTGGGCTTTAATTTGCCACTGTAATGATCTATACTGGATAAAAAATAAATCTTTCCTGTGCCTGAAGACAGCCAGTAGATCATACTCCTTTCCTGAGGCCTCCCATGGTGGCTTGAAAAGTGTTATAGTGTAACTGAAGTTTGAATATGCTTGTTAGATAAAGGATCAGCCTGTCTTACTTTTCCTGATTTCAGGGACATTCCCAGAATACCTGACAGCACACATGCACAGCTGGAGTCCAGTAAGTTTCAATTGTGGGGTAGGAAAATCTTCTCTCTCTTTTATGTAAGCACTAATAGATGTATGTAAGCACTAATAGAAATGTCATCTGTTTTGCTCATAGCTCTCGTCTCTGTCTATATTTGTCTCAATGTGTAATTTTACTGTATTATCTATATATCTATCTTTGTTTAATAATAAACTATCAAAAGCCAGGGTATTTTTATTTAGGCTTGACACTTGGTTATAAGTTTAGACTATTTTTGATTGAAAAGAAAAGCATAATTCTAACTAATATAAAAGAACATTAATAGTAATTTTTAATGTCCTGTTTTGTTGTTTTGCATTTCAATTGAACCTTATAAACATAGAATGGAGATGAAATGTTCTTTATTTACAATCTGGGAGAGAGCTACTTTGAAATCAGAATATATCTACTTTATTAGATCTATTCAGCACTCTTTAAATTGACTAAACCAGTATTTCATGTGGAGAAAAATAACTTGTTCTTTGGCTTATATCTGATAAGTTGGATTTCAGCCTGGAGTTATTTTTTATCATTGTTTTAGAACTCTTTTATAAGAGAAGCTATGAATAAATGCAATGGCATAAACTTGATTATAATAATATAAAAAACTTTCCCAATAATTTTTCACGGATCATCCAAATCTTAAAATAAAATTCATTTTATCTTTTGTCAGATGTGGAATGTCTTTTGTATTTATAAAAATACTTTACTTTTGTTCTGTGTTTTATATGTCAAAACTTGTCCTCTGACAGAAGACCTTGTAGATTTGAAACAAAATGAACAAGATGCATTACATGCAACTTGATGTTTTTGCAAAAATGTAATTAAAAATTACTCTGTACAAGACAAGTGCCCTTCAGTAGACTGAATTCCTTTGACTTAAAGTATTTTCTTTACTATTTAAGAATTCTGGGCCTTCAACTTACTGACATAATTGCAATCAGAAATATCTGAATAAGCTATTTTTAAATCTATATGCTTCAGATGACATTTTGCAGCTATGATAAACTTGGAAAGCTTTTGAGCACCAAAAGATTAAGTAACATTTTCTATACTTTGAAATAGATAAAGAAGTTATATTTACCACAACTTTATGTTTGGTTATATTCGTATCTTTTTTCTTTAAAGAACATTGTGAAAAATGCATATGTGCTACTATTTATAAAATATTTTCATTTATAATTACAGGTTCTAGTTCATTTGAATCTCAAAAAATGGACCGACCTTCTATTTCAGTGACTTCTCCTATGAGTCCTGGCATGTTAAGGGATGTTCCACAGTTCTTGTCTGGACAACTTTCAGTATGTAAACGTTTCATTAATATTAGTGTTGTGCTTTTTGCAGCAACTCTCTCTGCAGAGTGCAAGCTACCTCTAGCATAAATTTCTTGTTAAACTAGCTAAATTTTTTGGTTAGTACTGTTTATCTCAGTGTAGGCAGGGCCATAGTTTCATAAGAACATTCCATTTTATTAGCTTTTGGAAATTTTCTGAATGTTGAATTAGATATATAGATATATATACACACACATGTATATTTATCTAGTAACTAGACCGGTAAAGTTTTCAGAAAGGGCTAATCTTAGACTCCAGTTATGTTTATGCAGTTGAATGTGTAAAATTTTTCAACTGTAACACTTACACATACAGTTCATAGATTTTATTACCTGTGTGCTTGGATGTTGATATTGCTTATTTCTTATGCACGAGCTTTCATATATACCTTTCCCCAGACATCCCTTTGATTGTTTACTAATGTTGTATTCTTTGTACTAGTGTTACTCACTTTTGTTCTTCACTTTCATTGAGAACAAAGATCATTACCTGAATGTTTTCTTTAAAAGGGTAAACTTTTGTACTAAACTGAAGAACTCGGGTTCCTTTCTGTGTCATTTACAACTCCAAAGTGTGATTTTTCAAAAGTGCTCAGTTGTGGCCTTGTACACGTTGAAAAGGAGAAGAAAGTGGAATGGAAGCAGTGCAAAATTGGTGTTAAACAAGTTTGAAAATGTCACATTTTATTTCTTCCAAGTTGTTTATTTTAAGATACTGAGTGCACCATAAATATATGCATAAAATATGTTCAGCAGCCGTGCATGAGACATTTGTTTTGCTCATCAGACCAGCCATCTACACTGTATTGTTTTTATTTTTCTGTAATTGTTGTACTTAACTATCCTTTGGATAAATCAAAAAGTAGAAATCTTGACTGTAGAGTGCAGAATGATTTGCACAAAATACAATGATAAGGGAACATGAACTGTCAAAATATACAGACCAAGGTTTCTAAAAACCAATTTAGTTTTTACAAGACAGCAAAAATTGTTGATAGTGGAAACAAGGGGGAAAGAAATATCTTTTGGCTGGATCTCATAAAAGATTAGACTTTCAAAAAGTTTTGGTTCCTAGCTCCCAGCATGAAATTCAAGATCCAGAGTTAGCTGCTCAGACATCCAATGCACAGACACTGCAGAATGGTGATCCAAATAGGAACCACACAGAAATGACTTCCTCACTTTTTCAGTTTCAGAAACCAAATCTTCAGGAGTTTAAGATTAGAAATTATTAATAAAGTCAGTAAGTCTCTTGATTTTATGGTTTGATAGGGTATTGCAGTTTGAGGTGCATAAAAATAGTATCAGGAGATTCAGAGGTATCTTTTAATTTACTGAGAATAACAGAATTCGCAAGGTTTTATGTCCAGAATGGCATAAAAAATCAGTGTTTAACTCAAGAATGCATCATTCCTATTTTTAATTATTTTTCTTTATTTCAAGATATAAATTTCTTTCTTAATAAGTTTATAGCATTTCTTTCCTCTAAGGAAATCAAATAATATTAGAAGACATTTATAGATCTCATCTATCTTTGTCCTCTTTGGTACTCCCTTGTGTACTGTATGCAATTATATACGATACTCCCTACTACACAATGCCCTTGTTTCCCTCAGAAAGCAGCTGATATCTGAGAATGCACAACTCCAGTTGACTATCACAGAAGTCAGAAATGGTCAGTAACTCTAAGCTAAAATCCCACTGTCTCAATGTAGACATCTAACATCAGTAGACAGTTTGAAAATTTGGACACTTACCTTACCTCACTAGGTAAAGAAAAGTTGGAAATAGCTGTATTTCATGTTAATCATGTTAATGGCATGACCCAGCTGCTGCTGCTGTTGGCTCAAAGCTTGGGGGGTCTAGTACTAAACCTTTTGCTTTAAGAGGAAGGCTGTCTGTCACAATGTTTGAGGATGGTGTGGACAGATAGCAATGTGGCACCTAAATGGGCACATTGAAATGTGTATACTATGATATATTTTTAGAAAAAGATTATTTAAGATAATTGAAGTATTCTACAGGAACAGTTTTTTCAAAACAACAAATATCTGTAGTTTCATTTTGATCTGATATTTTAGTTTTGAAAAATCACAAAATTTTTGACTTTCCAGTGTGGAAGTTTATGTGTCTTGAAGGTAGTGCAATGAATAGTTTTTCCTTCACTTTTTAAAATTTTGGTTTCTCGTTTTATGAATTTATAAAGTCTTGAAACTTTGGAAGAGTTAGTTGAAAAAACAAATCTTTGTCCAAAATTAGAAAACCTCATATCCGTTCTAATTATCAACGGTGAAGTAATAGGGAAAAAATTAATTTTAAAAACCCCCTCAAGTTCCAAAAAATATTTTTGTTTGAATACGACAAAATGGACAAACCTCAATATTTCGGTTTTCCATGTTTTTAATCAGCTCTTTTCTGACGGAACAATTGATGGAACACTCATTTTTTCCAAATAGCTGAGTAAGAAGGACATAGAAAGAAATAGTAAATTCCAAATGTAATTGTGAATGTGCTCTTTATGGTGAATACCTAGGCAGTAGAATAACTGCAGAGCCCTGGCAGTAGATAGGGACAGGGTGCTGTTCTTAGTGGAAGTGGTGGGTCAGTTGACACTCTGGTGTTGGTGACTGAATTCAGACAGGTGTGATCAATCTGAGGGAAGAGATGATAGCCAAGATTTTGGAAGTGTTTTCTGTGTTTTCGGTACTTCTGGACAACACCATGTAGTCCTGATGGGCTGTTGTTAGGACAGCTGTGTGTAATATGTTGTGAAATACAAGAGTTGTGGGCAGAAGTGGAGATACCTACAGTTTGGGTGGAGGTCTGAAGTGTTTGAATAAATACTTATATATGCATCCTTATTCAGACAGTGTTACAGATCCTTCAAAGGTCTATATATTAATAGTATTTTGGAATGTATTTTTTTATGTTCATTATGGTTTTCACCAGTTTAGCTGCAGTATGCCTGTATTATTCAAGGATGTCTTTGTCTGTTCAACTTTGTGGTTTCTTTTTTATTGGCATTGGTCTATTTTCTTCTGTTGAAGTTACAGTGACAGTCCAGAGCTGGCAAGTAGGATTTCCCATGAAGCAAACCATCTCACATAGCTAAGAAATCTCCTTTTGATTAATAGTTATTCTGCCCAAATACATATTTAATTGAACAAATTATGTGCAGCTACAGTAAACTGTTGTGTATTATAATTTACTAAGGTATATAAATAATTTATCTGTGTTCTGTGAAGTTTATTTTATGGCATTTTTGGGCCACATTGTTCTTTCAGGGGAATATCTGACTGTTATTGCAGTTATTGTTTTATTATTATTTGCTTTGTCTGGTTCCTATTTCTGTGGGTTTTCACTGATTTGTTTTTCCCTCAGTATCATTTTGAAAAAGTGTGTATTCTTTGTGTGTTGGTGTTCTTCTCCATTACTACATTTTGGCTACTTTTTCAATGCTGCATGAAAAGTATAACTTGGAATGCTTTTGCAATAGTTAGGTTTAGACACATAACATGACTAGAAGACGGTGTAAATGGATACAGGTATAAGATTACAGTATTTCATTTTTCTACTGGTGGAAATTCTAACAGGAAAGGGATGTAATTTATAAAATTAATCTATTTCTTTATACAGCTGAACCACAGAACCACTTCAATAGATTTCCCAAATATATTCAGTTTATAAAGCAATAAAAATTCAGATATATTAATTATAGTTGTATTATCTGTAGCATATTAGAAAGTGGATATTGTACATTGTGAAGGACATAATATGTCGGATATTTGGGGGATGAGGTCAAGTATGAGACATGCTCCCCTTCCTCCTTTCATCTTTTCCTTCTCCCCTTTCTTTTCTCCTCTTTCTACCTCTACACAAGTAAAATTGTTGTTGCTGGAATGTCAAAACCTGAAAAGTTCTGGTGAATGCCCACAATGTGCTTATTGCCCTCCATTTCCAAGGCAGAATATGAGGGTGAGGCAGGTGAGAGTCCTTGGTGCATAGTGGAAGATATTCTGGTCCCTTTTAGGGTTGCAATAACCTGGAACATCTGTATTTCTCTTGTAATATGGAACAGAAGCAATCTGATGATCTACATTTATTGTACATGAGTAGGTCACGTTCTGGCACCCACAGATTGGGCTATGCAGTACTGCCTGTGCAGCTGCTGCATCTTGCAGGGCATGGGAGCACAACAGAGAAAATCCCTCATCCAGATTGTCAAATTTTCTTATGTATCCTCTTGCTTTGTTGTAAGAACAGATGACTTCACACATTTAGTGGAACAGATTTCTCCAGCATCTGTGCATGCCAAGTAAGCAAGGAAGGTGGTAGAACCATCATCACACTGACTATCTCCATACTTTGGGTACATTTCCTGCAAATGTTGAGTAGTAGCTTCTTTTCATCACTTTGAAATAGATCAATAATCTCGGAAATGGAGCAGGGAGGTAAAGAAGATTCAAATCTGTCAGACTGCTGTGGTGGTTGTGACCTACTCCCATGCTTCCGTTCCCCCTCTCACTGGTCCTCTAGGATATCAACATGTGCTCCTCTTCCCATCCATTCCTCATACGCAATACCCTTTCTGTGCTGCTCCATTAGCTGTTGGCCTAATCTGAGGTTGGTGAGTGGCTGTTTGGAGTTTGTAGCTAGTCCAGGAATTTAGAAGTGTTGTCTGTACTGACGTAGTCTTGATATGGTCTGAAGTGTTACATCACAAAAATAAGAGTTACAAATGCATCTATGTGTGCAGTGCAACTGCTAAATTTTCTAAATGCTCTAGATCCCATTTCATGCAAGGGTTTTCTGTATATGCCGTATGCCATTTCTATCATAATTGCTAGAGAATTGAAATAATGTATTGTACCTTCCTCCATGTAATGCTAATACCAGATAACACTAAATTTATTTTAATAGTTTTAAAGTATTTAGGAAGGGTTTTTATAGAAACACCTCTAAAAGTTAGAGAAAACATAAAACCTTTCACTTTCCTTGTTTTACTTCAGAAAGCAACCAAAGCTGTCAATGTGTGAAGTGTACTTGTTTCTGTCTCTGAATATGCATCTACAATCTTCCTTAAAGAGATCAAGCTGAATTTATTTCTCATCCCACTTTTAAATCACACTTTGATGACCTACTCCTTTGTTAATGTTATTTCTAAATCCATTGTAAATGTTATCTGTAGACCTGTAAAGTGAAATCCTTGCTCCTGGTGGGGAATCAGTGGCAAATTCCTGCTGACTTCCCTAATGCCAGAATTTCCATCACAGTGTTCTGATATGATTTGGTAATAGATTTAATTTATGCATTGCATTAAAGTATTTTGTGTTAGATAAGTATGTCGTTGGTGTAAAGCTGTGTTAAAAATAATAGTTGTGTGTTTTTGTTTTTACTTTTGGTCTTTTAGTTTCCAGCGTGTTGTCCTTTTTGGTTTTGTTTTATTGCTTTTTCTTTAATTTTGCTTACCAGAGCCAAAGCCTTAGTAGAAGAACAACGCCTTTTGTTCCTAGGGTTCAGGTAAAGACTTCGTCTGCCTGACAGAAACTAAAATTGTGTTTTTTTCTTTTGTTTGTTATGGAAAATGCATAGTAGGAAAACGTTACATTACAGTCCGTTTTCCCATATTTTAGTGTGTTGCTTTAAACCATGTTAACAAGTTTCATGTCATCTTGTGATTAGCTTGTAAAATTCTGCATGGAGGTTAAAATATTAAATTAAAATTTAAAGAGACAACTAGTTTTTGTTTGCTGTTTACCCAATATTAAACTCATACAGGTTTCAATAGTGATGATGGCTATGCATCCCACATACAAAATGTGTATACTATTTAAGCAATAAATAATTTTGTACTTGAGGTCATTTTATAAAGCTGAATGTCTCTTTAAATAATTCATTATCATTACTTAACACATCCTTTTTTTGCATTTTCCAAGTAATAGTAGTGCTGTAAGTGGAAGACAGGCAAAAAATTTGTACCTCATTTAAAGAAAAAAATTTCTTGTGTATGAAACTTGGTTCTTGCATTTTAAAAGTGTATCAAAATAACCAAAAAGCTATTTAAAAAATAATAAAATTCTCCCATTGTTGAACTGATTTTTTTTTACCTTTGGTATTCTGTTTAGGTACAAGTTGTTTGCCTTTTTTCATTAGGAAACTCCTAAGGTATTGTAGATTAATGCAAAAGTAGGTTTTGCTAAGTTACAATGCTTATCTTGCTTTGCTGCATGCTTTTCAGTTTTTTTTTAAATAGAATATGATCTGCTTTTTTTACAAGATATATTTATGAAGATGTTAATGTTTTGTATGGGAGTCATATAAATGTTTCTCTTGTTTGATCAGTTGCTCATGGAAAGATGTAAAGGATGATCTAAATGAACAGAATAAGATGACTAAATTTCGAATTCAAATGGAAAAAAGATCATATATATATGTTTATAAAGGAATTCTAAATGAGACTGTAGGAAATGGTTTGGTTATGACTCATTTCATAAAGTACAATTTATTTCACAGCATATTATTTTTGGAAAGCAGTCCTTACAACTACTTACATGTAAAGTAAAAAAAAATCTAAGAAAAAATTAAGATGAAAAAAGTAAAGGCTTGATAGTATTGTTCTAGGTTAACATAGTTATGTGCTACTGACATAAACTGACTTTGTATTAAAAATATAAAACATCCTTTAGCCTGGTTAAGAAAGTTGGCTTCTGCTCATGGTGATGAAATCAGAGCAGTACATATTCAGTCATAAGTTGTTAAGTATATGTATAAAGGTAAATATTGTTATGACATAATTTTAATATTTTTTCTTTTTATATATGTGCAAAATAAATTAAGAAATTATATAACAATTAATTCCATTTAAAAGGCAACATCTGCCTGAAACCTGCATGTTTCATGAAATACTGTAATGTAGAAGTAACATGTAGTAGTTCCTTATTTTAATCACTTTATTTTAAATAAAGAAATAAACATAAAAATTGCCAGTTCTAGACTAATTAGACTAATATCCTCTAATGAAAAAAATAAATTACTTTGATCAAATTATTACAGTAGTTATTAAAAAACAATAAAACAAGTGTAATGCTTGATAGAGAATATCCAGCAAGGGGTGAAAATGTATGAGGCTTACTATCTCACCTCTGATGGGGTTTTTTTTGATATTGTAGGTCAGAATGATCATTAGCCCCAGTTTTGCTTCTGCACAATGTGCAGTCATTGTGGACATCTCTAACAGTTTTTTGCAGAGCTCGATAACAGTCAAAGCTAAACATAATGTTTGCGACAAGAGTTCCTGAAGAACTCAAACTTATGACCTGGGCAACATCTTTACAACTAGACTGAAACAAAAAGCGCCCCATCTGCCCACTTTTAGTGGGGATGGTGGGTTTTAAATTGATTCATTTAAGATATGTTTACACTGCAGGCTGCAGAGAAGAAAAGAAATTCTCCAGTGATCTTTAAACACGGGTATTAGAAGCAGTCCAGCACCAGTGCAGAACTCTGGTTACTTTTTGGCAGGAGAAATGAGCTAACTCAGAGGTCTGAGCTGTTGTTTATGGTTGTCAGGAAGTATGTATTACATTGTGGGCTGTGATATAGCTGTGCCTGTAGAATTCCCTACAAGAATGAGGATGTCCAAACATTTCTGTTTATACCTATTTGTTTCATTGCTCTCAAAAGGAAATGCATATCTTTATTCTTGCTTGTGCCTTCTTTCCCTGTTACTCTGAAACTGATCCTGGTGATAAATCCCAGATTCTGGCACAAGTTCCTCTTCCACACTTCTCTCCATGTCAGTCATTCCATTCATTTTCTAGCTCTTGTATCACTAGATGACTTAAATCCTATCATCATTATTTTATTGTGAAGAAAAGCACTCAATTTCATTTTTGCCCTACTATGCATCCTTCTCCAGAACTTTTACTAGTTCCACAGTACTTGAAAAAGTGCATATGTGTTTCCTGAACTGAATCCTGAAGATTCAGTTTAGCATAACAGCAATTTTCTAACTTACAGACCTTGTGATATCTTTGTAGGGAATGATCTGTTCTTAAATTTGTGTTTTCCATGCAGTAGAGACTCCTTTTGAACCAGAGTTGCCATGAAACCACTATTTTTTTTCAAAATTCAAAAATTTCAAACATCTTTTTTTGCTTTAATATAGAACAACCATATATTTGATTATGTATAAAAATATATGCATGTGTCTATTTGGCATTATAGAAATCAAGATAAAGCCACTAAAAAAGAGCTTTTTATAAGGAATTTAGATTAGGGTAACCTAAATAGCTCCATAATTTTCTGGCTTTCATATTCTAGAAGCTTTTCAGCTGGACAGCCTTTTCTTGTATTTTTTCCAGCATATCAGACGGAAGCACATAGTAAAAATAGTTCGGTTTAGCAACACTCGTTAGCTAGGATTTCTTAGAGGTATGCTTAACAACATCCAAAGCTCACCTCAGTTACACCGAAGACTTTACCACTTCAGGACAATTTCTGCATCTACATAAACTTAAGTCCAAATAAAATGATTGCTGTAAGCATTTTTAAAAATAATCTGAGAATTTATTTTTTTTTTTTGCCCCAACAGTTCCTTCTGGTGTATCTCTTGTTTCAGATTAATGAAGGAAAGACGTAAAAGTAGTATCTCAGTTTCAGAATATTGCACTAATAAACAGCTATGTAGGTTACATGAAAAATTATAATGAACAAAAGAAGAACAAAAATGCCTGGCCAGCTGTCTCTCAAACTCACTGGTATCTGAGTAGGCCGTGGTGGTAGAAATCAAGCTGCAGGGCAGGCAGTCTCTCCCAGTGGCACAAGTTTTATCTTTTTTTCCATGAGATTCATGAAGTAACCCTTATATAACAAACAAATAAATAAATCATAGCATAGAATTAAAAACTGCAAATATTTTCTGTTTCTAAATCTAAAGTCATCACTTAAGATATAGTGTGCCTGTGAGTGCTGTGCACAAAAACACATTAGAATTGCATAGTTAAGCAAACAGTCAAGCATTCATGAGACAGAAATATAGGAAGTGGCATTAATAATAGTATCTATATTTTCTTAACTAATTTCCCTTATGCATATGTATTAGAGTATGGGTCCTAATTACACAATTGCTTCTTTTCTATAACTCTGGCCTCAATCAGTGCGCTGAATAAAATGTCTATCTAAGAAGAGATCTAAAATAAAAAGGACGAAATCTAGTAACCTGAATTTATGTGCTTAATTTATATAACTTAACTTACGCTAGTGTCAAATAAGTCTGAGGTGCCTTGGGGTGTAGCTTAGACTTGTACACTTGAAGGAAAGAACTAAGTACCTCAATATCTGCGGTGAGTGATCCAGCCAAAATAAGGAACACCTATCCCCACTAACTCTATTTGAAACTTGGGCTACTCCAGAGGGTGAGTTAATTCTCCAGAGGAAGGCGTCTTCTGAGGCTACAGAGGAACAAACAGAAATACTTAGATACCTGTATCCTCACTTAGGATGCAACACCAGCAACCAGCTTTTAAATACTTTTCTATGTGTAGGAGACTCATTCCAGAAACAGGACATCTGTGTTTTAAGCCCTGTTTAAACTGATGAGAGTCTGTCTCTCAGAAAAGTGCCTTTATCATCAAACTATTTCATGTTCTTTCTTCTCTGGAGTACAAAGTCCCATCTGAGGCTGTGTGGCTGGGAGTATAAGTGTGTGGTGATAGCAAAGAAAGCTTAATTTTAGAGTAGCAGGTTCCAGACCTGTTACCCAGAATGTATAATTATTTGTATTAGAACACTATTGGTTAAAAAACAGAAAGAATCCTATGAAGCTGGGACAACACCCTCATCTCCTCAGCTTCCCCAATGACTACCTTCATTATCTGGCTGCAGAAGAGTTCTTGTTTCTTGCACTCTGCGTGACAGGTATTCTTACCTGGAAACCTCTCTCATGGAGTGCAGCAGATGCACCACTCTGTGGATGACAAAGCATCTCGCACTTTAAGGATGCATTGAGTTTAGATGCCTGTTTGCCTGAATGTAGGTTACAGTGGAAGTTTAGTCAAGAATTAGGTGCATATCTGCCTCAGGAAGGAGCCTAGGGAACACAAGTATTATAAGCATGTGGCAAATAAGTTTCCAGGACTTCAACACTAACTGGGAAGATATTTAGAAAACATTGAGGTTGAATCACTTTCTAAGTGAATTTTAGGTGCTTATATCCTAAATTATCTAGGTCGACAAAAACCTGTTCAAGAAGTTTTTTATAGTTGTTAACCTCCACATTAGTATCAGTCAGCATGGGTTTCCTGTATTTTATGTGTTGTAATTTAGCCTTCCTTTTCCTTCATTTAGATCAGGATTGTATTGTCACAGTTTCTTAGATGTTCTAAGCTTTTAAAAATGCCATTCCTGCATATGTTGAAATCTGGGGATTTGTAGATTCTGCTCTGTTAGTCAGCTGCTTAAATCTTTAAGTACTGAGCATCATATCTGTGCATTCCTGTGGGACTTTCATCCTGTGGATTGAATAATTAAATGTTCTTCACTTTTTGGTGTTAGGAATCAACAAAACTATAAAAGAAAAAGTTAGTTTCCTTATCAGTTTTTCTGTTATACATGTGCTATCCCATGTTTATTTCACAACATATATATAATCTATGAGGATTTGTCCTGCATTTATTGATTAAGAATTGAGAAAATATGATCAGAGTCTGAGACAACCAGGTTCTATCCAGGCATCATACACACCTCAGACTTCAATTCCACTGCTTTACTTAGCACTGAGTCAAGTGCCAAGGTCTCATGTCAGACTCCCAGACAATGAAGAACATGCAATTTCTAAATGCTTTTTGAAATGTTTTAAGGGTTCCACACCTCAAGACCCAAGAGCTCTGGAGAAGAGGAAGGAATGTAATCCAGTCCTCTTGGACTGCACCTTATCACCTTAAATGGCTATCCTTTCTTTCCTTGTGAATAGAATAGACAAGGCTCTTGTAGGAAAATACCATACCATCCAAATATTGCCTTAATACGTATGCACGGGAGAGTCAGAATTAGATGAGACCTATTACCAAACTTATTTTCCATGTTCAGAATGCTAGTCTAAATCCTTGATTCTCATTTTCCTGTCCTTTGCCTTGACTTGTCAGATTTTCTTTCATCCCAGTCTCTCTGTGCAACATATTTTGTGACAGTTACAGAATGGCTGGTTCTTTTTTCACTTCACTTCACTTCACTTCACTTCACTTCACTTCACTTCACTTCACTTCACTTCACTTCTCTCATTTAGTCTGTTTTTGCTGCTCTGTTCTTCTGTGGTCTGTGACATTAGCGCTCCATTTTTCCTGTGTTTCACCAAGAAGCATTCTGTATCCTTTACTTTCCCAGTAATTTTAAGGCAGTTTCTGATTAGTCCCTTCTTTATTCTTCCAACCCCATGAGAACGCAATCCTATCCTCCACTCCGTAGGGTTCTTTGTCCATTCTCTCACTCCTATTTTCTTCCTTTCTTCTCTTTGCATTCAAGTCAAATGACTTCTTGGGTTACACGAGCCTGTGCTATGCTAGCAGTGTGAATACAGGAAAGAGCAAGCCTTCTGGTCATAATTCTGCCTTCTGACCTTTCTTGTAACAAGCCAAATTGCAGGGAATTACAGGGAAAATATGCCCATTATGTACAAGTTTTTCCAAAGTTTTTTTCAGAGAATCAAGATGTAAGTCAATGCAAATTTCAGGGTCTTGTTCCAAAACATGTTAGAGCATCTTAAAGAAAAGGCATTAAGTAATATACCTTAGAGTCATTTTCCAAACATTTTGGCTAAAGTTTTCCTGCAAAAATCCAGTCTTAAACAGCTATAGTGAAGAAATATTTAGCTTGAATATGAATGCATAATTCTGGTTATATTTTTGACACTCATGTCTGGATTATCTCACCTTCACTCAGTCACAGTTTGTGATAGTGTCAGGGTGACAAACACATTGCATTCTGCTTATGCAAGGATAATTTTTCCCAAAAATGCGGATGACGAAGGTTGTCTTCAGTGCTACTCCCCTTGAGGTGTGGGACTAGCCAAGCCTGTCCTTTGCTCAAGGACTCCCAAGGAAGCCTGCAGGTGGATACATTTAGTGTCACAGAACATTTAAGTTGACTTGAACTTTAGAGGCCATTTAGAGCTTTGCTTTGGATTCATATAGTTGGTGCAAAGCTTTCTCCTTGTGATCTGTAGCTGGATGAAGATACCTAATAATCTGGATAATTCCTTGTTATGTAGGAACAGCATCTAGAACTCTCTTGAATCTAATGTATTAAGGATAATTTCTCTAAGAGTTTTCTTCTTTAGTAGGCACAGAGATATGGTTGGTACCAGAAGCCTATAAAGTCAGTAGTAGGGCTAACAGCATGATAATAGAAGACAAGTATCTGCCGCTTTTTAATATGTGTTCAAACATTGCTGTTTAGTGACTACAGAAGTTGCAAGATCTAAAGTAGCTGGAGAAGGAAGAAATACACTGCCACCATAGAATAAGTTGGTGTATCTTGGTGTAATCTCACTGAAGTATTAGGAATAGCAGAAAGCTAAATCAGCCTCTTGGTGGGTTATAAGTCTTGAGAATTGCATCAAGACCTTTCTTTAAGTGACTGAAATGCTGAAGATGAGGAGCTATGACAGCAGATGGAGACCCTGTCTCTGAAATGGTGCAAGATGGGCTCCACAGAAAGTGGACCTTCCCCTGGTTATGTTTACTTTAGCTAGGGTATATTCATGCCTAAAGGTGCATGCTTGATTAGGTGTGGTTAGGTCTTTGATTCCCTTAGTTTCAGGCAAGGTCAGTGTTTCCTTTAAATGTTCTGGTTTGTCCTCTCCCTGGGGCACACTCACCCTGAAAAGAGCCTCCTCTATCAAATCTAGTTAATGATACTGCAGTGGTATCACCATGTAATGGCTATTTGGAAAACCTTGTTTTGTTCTAACTGCACCTTTTTCCCCTTCCACAGTGAGTGCTCTAAAGTAGGTATATCCTCTCCTTGAATAATGTATTTGCAGCTTTAGTATTCAAACTGAAATAGCTAAATAGAAGTTTCTAATGACTGTAGTAAAAAAGGACAGCAGACCAAGTCTAAGACTGATTAACAAGAATTTTTGCAGATCAGTAATAGTAGTTTTTGCCTTGTTGTTGCTGAGTTGGACTGTGAAGAGGGTTGGACTACTAAGCCTTCCTATCTTACAATTTCTGGAGGGTTTATATGATTTCAGCATGAGTCTCTGTATCTTGAAAAACATTTAGAGATTTGAAATATTTTTGGTCTTATCCCATAGTCTTTCCAGCACAACAGGACATGAAACATTCATTCATTCATTGTGCATAAACTCCTTAGAAAGGTATATATATGAATACCATATGTCAGCAATGCAAGTAATACAGTATCACTTCTAAGAGAGAATAATCCTAACCAGAGTACCATGTGAAAAACTGTGAAATAATATACTTGTGCAGGGTTTTAAAAAAGAGTAACTCCTGGTACATACTGAAGCTATTTCAGTATTAATTTATTTTTATGCTTTTTTACAAATACAAAGTAGAACATGATATTTTCTGTTGAAGTAACCAATATAAATAGAAGTTTATGAGCAAAATTAATTTTAAGAATTAATATGCTACTTTGTTGTAGAAATGAGTTCACTAATTAATATTTTCTCATTACAGATAAAACTGTGGTATGACAAGGTTGGTCATCAGTTAATAGTGACGATATTGGGAGCAAAGGATCTTCCTTCAAGGGAAGATGGGAGACCAAGGAATCCTTATGTTAAAATTTACTTTCTTCCAGACAGAAGGTAGGGTGAACACAAAGACAAGGAACATTGGAATAAGAATTAGTCTGATATTCAGATGGCATGCACAGCTGAGTTCACTGGTCATGCATATACAGAAAAATCTTACAGTTTGGAAGTTCATTATTGAACATACTATGTAACAGCAATGTGTCTTTGAACACTGAACACTAAACACAAACTCACTTTCACTGGATATTTTACTAAATACTGAATAGAAGAGGGAAGGTAAACATGCATCATTGCATGGGGATCTGTTATTTGCAAAGAATGTTGTTAGTGTTTTATAATGCTCTTATTTTATAGGACAGTTATTCATGTCTAGTGCAAAGAAAATGCTACAAAGTTAGTTTCACAGATTTCTGGACTGATTAGTCCAGCAGTTTGGGCATCTGAATCTCAGATTTCATACCAGAGTATAAGTGAATTAAAGCTGAAAGGAACTTAGCTGAAAATTCCCAAATGCACCTTGAAAACTTTTCCCAAAGCACAGGGTTGATATTAATCTGAACTGGCATTATATATGCATTTAGGAAAAATTAAACAGTGGTGAGGACCCTTATTCCTGAATAGCTCCTTCATTTTCAGTTCATGATTTTCTGCCATTTCCACTTAGGTGGTGAGAGAACAACAAAGGGGATACTGTGTTTCTCAGTTGAATTTTTTAATTGATATTTCCTCAGATTGTGTCAGTAAGGGAAAATGTTTAACTTACTTTTGTAGTGTATCAATGAAATAATTCAAAGATTTAACCTGACTCAGTTTATAAAAGATTGATCAGTGGGTTGCTTAATCTGTAGAATAGGATGTAACTTTGAAGTTTATATTTTTACATCTTTTGCTTTTCCTAATGTCTAATCTGGGAAGATGTTAGCTACTTTCAGTAATTGATTTCAGCAGCAATTAAAGCTATTCAGTGTTTTGGAAAACTGCTTCTCCACTTTTGTTGTATACCATATGTTGGCAAGAATATTTTCTGGGACTGCATGGTTTGCTGTATCATTGATGACCAAACGTTTTTGGATGGATTGTCTTGGGCTCACCAATACGGGAACTTTTGGACTAGATTCTTAGTTTATTCAACTGTTGTAGTGTGTTTGGAGATGCTGAAGCTGTGCTAAACTGAGAATCAGGTCTGCTTAAATTCTCTTATCTGCTTTTTCAAGATTAATAAAGCTACCAAAAATATCTGTTCAGAATGCTTCACAATGTAAGTTGTAATAATTAAAAATACATAGAAGAAAAAGATTTAATTAAATACTTTCAAGTATACAGATACAAAAAGTTACATAAAATGAAATTTTATTATGCTATACTGGTGTTTCCCATGTATGTGAAGTATTCAGAACTTTTTCTTTAATTGTTACATGTGTTTTCTATCACTTACATAGGAATCAACAATTCATGTTATTGAATTGCATTTTTTTTCTGACATGCAAATTAACAATATATTTCTTGTGTAGAGATAAAATACACTTATCAAGTCAAGCGTTTAATTATATGCAGATATTGAACTCTCTTGATTAAAACAAATTTCATTGGAAAACTTGTCCAATGTAACATATTTCAGTTCTCAAGGGTAAACAAGTTTTGAGTATAATAGAAATAATTACGTACTTTACTTTAACAAAATGTCTAAAAATATAATTTATTAGTTATTATTTTGATCCAGCTTCTAAGTAACAGTTCAGAAATACAATAATGATATTATAGTTGCAAGTATTATCAGACAGTATCTGCATTGCCATGTTAAAAAACCCACATAAATTATTATCACAGCTGCATTATGCAACAATCAGCAGGTTTAAAATTAAGCATTGTTATGAGATCTCTTGTCAGTATTCTCAGTAGAAGGAGTGTGGGTGTTTTCCAGAGAAACTTGTTTCCATCAGAAAAAATTCTTTCAAGCAGAAATGTTCTGCAAAACACGTTGCTCTTAACACCCTGGAGCCAGAACCAGGACTTCCATAGTAGCCTTGCATGGAGACCTACTGGGCTCCAAAATGCAAGGCCAACCTTGTAGTGAAGTTCCACCTTCAACATGGGTGGATCCTTGGGGCGACCCAAAGGGTTTCAGGAGCTGTTTTGAGAACACTGTTTCTTCCAGTGATGCTGGAGAAAGACATGTAAGTCATTCTCAGGGCTTCTGGTTTCCCAGCTGTGGAGCCCTTGGTCAGGAAAACCTTGCAGAGAAGGCTCCACATGGCCCACAACTCCCTGACTGTTCCTTCATGCAGGCCAGCTGCTTCCCCCTGCTCTGAAGTTTAAGAGTCAGCTGCTGTAGGACTGGAAACTTGAGTGAACCTGCTAAGTTGTTTATCTGAAATGCAATTTGCTGTGCCCAATGTTGTCTGCATATATGTTCTACCATCAGATTATGCCTCATGGAAATCCCATTTACAGAATATTTTGCTTTATAAAATGCTCTTTCAAAAACAAGCATATTAAAACATTTCTGTTTTTCAAGGAACTTCTTAAAATTGGAATTGGCACATGAACTGGAAATCACCTAACTTTAGTTTTCAATATGAGGTCATAGATTATCCTCAATATGTGTGCTGAACTTTATTTTATCATAAATGAATAACCCTGACCGATTATAGTGTCCATAATACTACAAATTATAATGCTGATTTAAGATTTCCTATTTTCCATGATACATTTGTTATAGTATAATGGTCTTTTGAACATTTTTAATTTTTAATGTTTTTTTTTCAGTGATAAAAATAAAAGAAGAACAAAAACAGTAAAGAAGACATTGGAACCTAAGTGGAATCAAACATTCATTTATTCTCCAGTTCATCGGAGAGACTTTAGAGAACGAATGTTAGAAATTACTCTTTGGGACCAAGCACGAGTTCGAGAGGAAGAAAGTGAATTTTTAGGAGAGGTATACAATTATTGATAGTTGTTATAGAAATACAGTTGCTCACATATTCATGCCTAGATACAGTATTTTTGAAAAAATGATTAAATATAGCAAAGCAAAACTGTTTTAAATTGTATATTTTCTTATTTCACTTAGTAGTAAACAAATAGTGATCTCACACTTATCGCATAGTACTGATATGAGGTTCTTTTATTGTTTGTTTTAATAACAGCATGCACATAGTTTCTTTTAGAATTGTTTATTAAAATACATATTATCCATAGTTGCATTTTACCAAAATGTTGGAATATTGCTGACTAACTTGCTGCAACATATTTGAATGCTGTAAAAGTTGTCAGAAGGTAATAAAGGTTTTGTGAAAGATTTTTGGTATATTTAGTACTGTAAAAAGCACAGGAACTCCTTTCATATTAAATGCAAGATTTTTATAAACAAAGTTCTTAACAATAATAGAATAATAGACTAAAATTTATGAACGTACCTATTTTAAAATATTGTGTTATGTAATGCTTTCCTACTTTTAGCCATTTTTTCTTTTTTAGATTCTTATTGAGTTAGAGACAGCATTACTAGATGATGAACCTCACTGGTATAAACTTCAAACGCATGATGTCTCTTCATTGCCACTTCCCCATCCCTCACCATATTTGCCACGCAGACAACTCCATGGTGAGAGCCCCACACGGAGGTTACAAAGTAGGTTGTTAGTTTTACACACTACGTATAGTTCATTTAAATTTATGTGTAAAGTATATTAAATTCTTGCAGATGGGAAGCTGACAGAATTTGTGTGTTCACTCATAGCTGTTATGAATTAGGTCATTTATGATGAGAGTCTGACCTGCTACAAATGCTAATACTGAATGCTGTGCAATACACCAGTCGTTTTTTATGAGACTACATAGTTCAGCAAATTACCTTGGTCTTTTGCAACATGCTGTTTTTCTCTTGAAGTCCCATCTTCTATATTATGTTTATCATTTCACTGTTTAACCAAAAGTGAATGTGCTGCACATTTCTTTAGCTCATACTTCTTAAAAATAAAGTGACCTGTATGTAACATCATATGTAGCTAAAATAATACCATGGCCTGTTGCCTTATTTTGGTACTACTTTACGTGGTTATATTCACAAATGGAATTTCTCTGAAAATTCTCTTTTGTAGAGTTTGCTATGTTTGATTCATGATAGTTTTATGTTATCAGTAGATATAGTGAAAATGGAGTATTTACAATATTCTAATAAAAATAGATACATAAGAATAAGACAGTAAAGAGTGAAAATCTGTTTCCTTAATACATCATTGTTTCTCTAGTTTAATTGCTCAGTGCTGTCAGTGATTTAAAGCTATCCTTCACTGAATTAACCTTATAAAATATCAGTTGACACTGGTATAAAAACCCCCAAAACCACGAGAAACTGAAAAACATTTCTAAAAACTCCTTGGGCTTTTTTGAGTCATTGTATATGAGTGCATGTGCATTTATTACACACAAACTCACAGAAACATATGCGTGTGTAGCCACACAAACAAGCTTGAATATTTTGTATGTTCTATATGGATTCCCTATTCAATATTCCCTTGTATATAAGTATTTCAAGTAGTTGACAGATTTAGCGTCTGTGCACTGGACGGTGAGAAGGATTAAAGTGCTCCATATCATAATATTCTGAGTTAGATGCATTAACAGAGAACTAGCCTTCAAGCTGTAAGATTAGACATCTGCAAGAGGAAGAAAAAAATGGTAGTTAACAGGTAGTTAATTCTGTTTCTATTCAGTCCTCTTCAGACTTCTAAGTACCATGACCATAGTTTAAGTAAAGTTTTAAAATTATTTTTCTCTAACTTTTCAGCCATCTTGTAACACATTTTAGGAAGTTAAATTTTCAATGTAAAATTACTTTTACAGACCAGCTGAACATTTCGGTATCTGTTTGTATGTGAAGCTAGCAAAATTATGGTTTTCAGGAAATATTCAGTCCTGCAAACAAACCCTGTTTGTTTGTAGTAATTGTCTGTGCAATAAATAACTGCAGTGAAGAATGAATAAAAACAGTAACTGCTTTATTTTGGAAAAGACTGTGGTAATATGACTAAAGATCTATTCGGTTATATTGAATCAAAATTTGGAAGCAAACTGGAGCACAGGAGGTTCCATGTGAATATCAGGAAGAACTTCTTTACTGTGAGAGTGACAGAGCCCTGGAACAGGCTGCCCAGAGAGGTTGTGGAGTCTCCTTCGCTGCAGACATTCAAAACCCACCTGGATGCGTTCCTGTGGGATGTACTGTAGGTGACCCTGCTCTGGCAGGGGGGTTGGACTAGTTGATCTCTCGAGGTCCCTTCCAACCCCTAGGATTCTGTGATTCTGTGAAGTTGATATTTTTTTTCTTAATACTAATGCATACTAATTATGTACTCAACTGAACAATCTTGCCTATATGCCTAGCTGGAAATGTAGAAAGAAGGACTTACCAAAACTTTTCTTTTGGTGAAACACTATGATTTGGTGTAGAAGTCCTGCTTTTCAATGAAGATGATTTAGCCTGACTGTTCCCAGAGTGGTATTTTGACAACTTGAGGTTCTAAAAACTTCAGGCAAATAAGCAGTGTCAGACATCCACTGTGATTGCAGGAGAATTCACACACTCCTGCAATAAATTACTCTATTTGCATTTGTACTGAGATCAGGATCTTATCCCACAAAGAAGAATTTTCTCTAGTGTCCTGGGAATATATGCACTTCTTGAATCCTTGTGTGTCATAAATAATTTTCAGTTTAAACAAATAGTTTTACGTGTACATACAAGGTATCTTGGAACTAAGATCCCCCCTTTCTGGGGACTAGAAAGGCATCCAAATGGAAATTTAGCATCTGGTCGAAGTTCTGCACTGTCAGGAGAATCCATTTAATAATTTTAAAAAAATATTTAAATTGGTCTCATATTTCTGAAATGGAAATAAAACTATTTCTTGGAGTCCAGAGAGGAGGTGGAATATCCTGTTGGAGATATCCAGAACTCATTTGGACAAGGTCGTAAGCAATGCAATGTAAGTTGGCCTAAGCTGAAGCAGATGACCTCCAAAAATCCCTTTCCAACTTAAGTGTCATCACCAGTAAACTGGTGAAGGGCAGACAGCACATCTTATGACTGTTTACCTTCATTAAGTAAAATATTAATAACATACAGAAGTCTGGTTTTTTTACTTTTTTTTTGGAGGCTTCAAGAAAATATAAAGGTAAACTTTATATATTAGTTTTTTGTTTCTGAAGCTGTTTTTGTATCCAATAACAACTCTTTTGTATGATGAAACAGAAGATGTTATCCAGTGGCACATTATGACAATGTGAAAAAAATCTCAAGAGTGAAGAAAAGGCATGTCTAACTAGTTTGTCTATCTTTTTGAAAGCACATC
Organism: Aegotheles bennettii; assembly: GCA_013398125.1. Taxonomy (NCBI): domain Eukaryota; kingdom Metazoa; phylum Chordata; class Aves; order Caprimulgiformes; family Aegothelidae; genus Aegotheles; species Aegotheles bennettii. The sequence goes on from VZRW01004840.1 coordinate 23,320, forward strand.
TTAGAACACGTTCTGTGCTTTTACACGGTAGGTTGATTTCAATTTCTGGGGCTGCAAAATCCGAGCAGTTCAATCCTTACACCTTTTGTTCATTTCTATGATGCCTCTATGTGTAGAACTAGTGAGTACAATATGAAGTACTTTATTGCATGCCCCCCAAAATTGTTAGTGTGAGAAATAACAAGGGAGATATTTTTAATTACAAGGTTGTTTTTTGTTTATATAAATACACATCTACACATCTAAGCTTTCTTCATGATTGCCAAGTAGCTATAAATACATATATTTGAAGACAATACTTAAATGTTATTCTGAAGGTAGTTTAAAAGAACCACCTACACTTACCACTTACATCTATTCTCTTTTTAATATCACTAAATTGTAGGGTTTCTGATGAAGAGCAGACTGTCAGCCGTGAAGACTGAAATCCTATATTTACAGCTAGCCAGCAGCAAAGTGCAAGCTTCCCGCAGAGCCCCATATGCCATTTTTCAGGAACCAGCTTTCAGAGACAGTAGCTTAGTTTCTACACATATTTATCTCTCAATATTTTTGAGTGGGCATTGTGTTGTGGTACAGATGATCTAAGACAGCTGTCCACTTTCTCTTGCCCAGTCCTCTGATCCATACAATCCATCAACTTCCTAGTGATAAAGGATCAATACAATGCTTTTTCCTTAGTATTTTTGAAAGACATCTGCTTAGACACTGTAACTAATACAGAACATAGGATTATGACTTACTATGTCTTTCAGCTAATTATATTTCAGATTTTCATAATCTGACTGGTTTTTATCCATTGAATATATTTTAAGCTTTTTCTTATGTGAAATGTGAGGTAATGAGTAAATCTATTTTACTTATCATGCTGAACTTTTGAAGTGAATTTTTAAATTGGCTTCATTTTTTCTAACATTTGACATATAATCAGCCATACATTAAGAACTCCAGACAGCATTAACTAGAATTACAGACATCCTGAATTTCTTTTTATACTGCCTCTGAAAAGAGGCTGTAAATAGAATATTAGAGATTATTTTTAAAAAGATTTAGGAATTCCTGTTGTTCGTTAGGCCACAGTATTATTGTTCCATCTCACATTAGGTAAGAGGCTTACCTCAGATTACATTGAAAATTGAACGTGCTTTGAATGTTTTGTTCATAGTTAGGATCAATGGGGTGGAAGTTATTGTTAGTATTACTGTTGATTGAGACATGATACAGAAATCAAGCAGGGTTCATACCACAGGATTGCAAATGAAAAAATACTTCCTCTCCGTGTAGCCTAGAATACAGAGATAACAAACATCAAATTGGATCTGAGACATTCTTGTTCAGTCTTTTATAGTTATGTCCATGTAATGTGTTTATTTGTGCAGTGTGGTACTGTTTAGTTGATAAAGAATCCTGGGTTATTGTGTATTTTGAAGAACAACAATTGTTTTAGTTTTATATTGACTCTGAATTTGTTTTAGAATCAGATTTTATTTTACTTCATGTATTTTAAGAATTTCCCAATTGCTTAGGATTAAAAAGTAAGTAACTGACACAGATTTTGCAGCTTTAAAAACAAACCATTATTGATCTGCAGATCACACAGAGAGTGGGTGTACAGTGTAAATAACAGCTAAATGCCAAAACAAGGGAAGAAATATGAAAATAACAGTAAAACCAGACATTTTCAGGTCTCTAGTTACAGCATAAGTATGTACAGCAGTGGAAGGAGAGCTTTAATTGCTATGAGAATGCACAATATGGTTTGAAAAAGATAAGTAATGTTTTATATCTTTTGCATCAGTAAGGAAAAAGTAGTAAATCTATGTGAAATAAACTCTGCTGAAAACAAGGTCTAAGATTTTAGAAATGACAGTGTTTGGAATCAACATATAGAAGTGCAAAATGGTGGATCAAACTGTATTTTTTCAAGAACCAAACACCAGAAAAAACAGACTGTCTGTCAAAATAGCTGTAAATAAATAGACTTTCTTTAAAAGGGAATTTGACTTTCATTGCAATGAAAGAATTAAAGTGATTTATTACTTTATTCCCTGAGTTTTGTGATTCTTAAGGCATGTAAAAAATATCTGGAGGGAGAGAAATTACAGTAATGAGTATTTAAACTGTGGGAGCAAAAATTGAGTATTGTTATGTTCTACAAAAAATCTGTGTATAGTGTGCAAAAAACTATATATAATCCTTTCCCAATTTTATTTATTCATTGAGATGGGAATAAAAACTTCTAAAATATGTAAGCAAGGTGTTTTGAATCACATGAAAAGTTTTTCTCATCTTCTTTTTCAGCTTTGTACATTTTCCTGAGTCAAACTATATTTTCTGGAGTAATGCTGAGACCTTAACATGCTAAAAATCATTATATCTGACTAGAAAATAAAATGGTGGACTGAATTCCAAAATAAGAAACTTCATTGCTTCTTAATTTTAGAAAAATATTTTTAGATGAACTCGTCATTGCTGGGTGCTGAGTTTTTTTGTTTTCTTTTTTTGAAAGTTCTGTCACTGTACCATCAAATCAAAGATGGGTTGAATATTATAACTTAATTGGAAGTTATAAATGGAAGCCCCCCCTTTCCATTACTTAAATGTTAACATTTTCAAGTCTATATTGTAGAACATGAAGAGACACACTTGATAGAACCAAAATCATTAAAGTTTCACAATAATTAATTGCAATGTATATGAAAATTTTCACTGTGAAACCAGAGCTCCTGCATTTCAAACCTCAGTCTTCTAATGAAAGCTATTGACTTCTTAGATCTCTGTGGAGTTACATTTTACTTCTGAATCAGGATCTTGCTGTCTTAGCAATTTCCTTTTAGTTTGTTGTGAATATGGTAAGTCACCACAATAATTTTAAATCAGTATCACCGATTCTCACTTGAGTGAGTTACAATAATGCTAGTAGGTAATAATGGAAACATGCATTAGTGACTTTTTTTCAAATCATAATATGGCGCATTTTATGGTCAGTGGCACAGACTATGAATGATGAGTGTATTATAAGAATTTTACCCTAGAGAGTAAGAATAACACTTATTTTTCTCTTTCATGCTTCTTCCTTAATTTTTCTCTTTCTTTTATGGAGCACAGGCCTTGGCCATTTTATCGTTGTTTGCATGCATTGATGTTTTATATACCAGTATTATATTTATTATACATGTATGATTTATTTATTATATTTATCGTACATTGATGGTTTATTAAATACTTTAATTAAAAGGTATTTAACATGATACAGGGAGGTCTGAAAAGCCTTAAACTATCAAGATATTTTTCTTTTTCCTAATAAAAGAAATTTATTTAAGATATTAATTCTGTACTGTTTGAAAATTTTAAAATAAACTTTATTAAATTGTAATTAAACTACAAAAATACTTAAAATACTGTTTTGAAGGGAATTTGATTACTTATAATATTGTTGCCCTGGTTACTGCATAGAATCATGTTATTAAACTACTCTTCTGACATGTAATGATGCCAGACAAGCAATGTTCTTTGCGGAAATAACTCAGTGTACAGCACAAAGTAACCTTGCTAGGCAGTAGATAAATAGCAGGCCAGGTTCTAAAAGATAGGTCCACACAGTAGCTTCATTTTCTAAAGGTTGTTAGATCTTTTTTAATTGTTGAAACATAATAAACTACCAAATAACAGTGTGATGGTAATAATACTTATCAGAATAATACTATTCTGATTTTTTCTTTCTGTGTTGTAACCATATGGAAACAAACATAGCTTCCTTATTCCTTCCATTATAATATCAGTATATTTTCAAGAAGCACAACTACCCTTTCACAGACCTTTCCAGAAGTTTAATTCAGAAAGTCCATAGTTTTTAATTATTAAAATGTTTTCTAGACTGTGTTAATTGTTTGGGTTTTTTTTTGAATGGCACTCTTGAACCTTTGGTGACTTTCTGATGTTGCTGTAGTAAACTAAAACACTTTCCCATACTCCATTTTTTGTAATTTTGTAGCCAAAGGAGAGCCAGCTTTTAATGAAATTCTGAACTGGAAGAAATTAATACCAAGAAATAAAAACATTAGAAAAGTTATACAGTAAAGTTCACATCTAAAAGCTGGCAAGTTATGCTGAAAAATCCCCTATTATTCAGTTTGAAATTATATAGCTTAGTTGAATTCTAGAGCTGGGCCATAAAAGTTCACTATGTTTTCCAAGAAACTATATTTGAAAATATAGAGAATTAGAAATTGTAAGTAGTAGATGATTTAATAATATGGTATACACATCAAAATGGTTACTACCTGAATGCCAGAAAAAGCATGACTTGCCAGAAGGTGCCTAGACATCCAGTGAATTCTTAACAGTACCAGTTGGCAAGAAATTGAAATTTTCATTTCAAATTTACCTCTAACACTTTCATATCCTGTCATCTGAGCTGCATCATTTACTCGTGGACTATCAGTCTTTGATATTTAAGACTGTGTCTGTGAGCTATTCAACTATAAGGAATGAAAATATTAATGTCTTGCTAATGGCAAGATCCTATTTGTGTTATTCTGACTTCCTAGCTTCTTCATATTACCTCATGGAAGTCACATTTACAAAATCTGTAAACACAAAGTAGCAATTCACATTTTCATAACTGTCCAGATGTTTGCATACTGTTATATTATCAAGTTTAGAAAAATTGGTATAGTTGTATGGAAAGCTAAAATACATAAAACAGCCAGACTTAAGGAATGAAAACAATAAAACAGATATTAGAAGTATTTAATAATTGTGTTCCTATCAGGACTCATTATTTAGATAAAGTATTCATATATGTACATATTTACCAACTCAAGATCTAGCTGGAGACAGAAGATGGGAACATCACTTCTGAGTCTGTTAAACTGAGAGTACGATTCATAGCTACATCTCAGGAAAGTTCTGCTAGTAATTTCCTGCTGAGGTGCCAGCAGCAGTGTGCAGTTACTTTAAGGGTAGCTGCTCCTATTGTATGCCTAATTGAATATACATTTTGTCCTTAAACATTTGCCTATAGTAAATGTGCACATGGAGCTGTTGGAGCGAGTCCAGAGGACGATGATGATAAGAGGGCTGGAGCACCTCTCCTATGAAGACTGGATGAGACAGTTGGAGTTGTTCAGCCTGGAGAAGATAAGGCTCTGGGGAGACCTTAGAGCAGCCTTCCAGTACCTGAAGGGGCTACAGGAAAGCTGTAGAGTGACTATTTACAAGGGCATGCAGTGATATGATGAGGGGGAAAGGTTTTAAACTGAAAGAGGGTAGATTTAGACTAGATATTAGAAAGAAAGTTTTTACAGTGAGACTGGTGAAACACTAGAACAGGTTGCCCAGAGAGGTGGTAGAAGCCCCATCCCTGGAAACCTTCAAAGTCAGATAGGACAGGGCTCTGAACAACCTTATCTAGTTTAAGATGCCACTGCTGACTGCAGCGGGATTGGACTAGATGACCTTTAAAGGCCCCTTCCAACCCAAACCATTCTAGGATTCTATGGTTTCAAATTAGAAATGACTAATATCTCTACTAGTTCTCTGTGACTACTGAGTATAAGTGTTGATCCAGAAGAGACTGGCATTTTTGTGGTTTAATTTCTCCTAGCTCTTGAGTTTTATTGTTTTGAAAGAATGTGGCCTACAATATCAAATTCTTAAGTCTCCAGCAGCAATTATAATAAAGTTTAAGGTTCTAACCATCCCTGTTACATGTATTGATTCATCTACTTTTTCCTGACACTACTTCATTTCAATATTTGTTTTCCAGATAAAGGCTTATATTCATATAATTCAGGTAAATTTTCAGCATGCCAGAAATGCTTATTGCTTCCATATATGTGCAAAATGTAATTTGGTATTTTATTGATGTGCTTTTGCTACCTATTGTGCAAATTGCTTAAATGTTCCTTGGCTTTTCTTGTCTGCTTTTCAATCATAAGTCTTTTGCTGGCTTTTGTTCTCTATTCTTTATATCTCAGTACTGATACTGGAGCAGTATTGTAATACTATACTTGCTTTGCCTGCCTTTATTTTAGGTAGAGCTTTGGTAGGTAAACTGTAGTGAGCTTTATTAACTATACTAGGAAAATGCTATTTTGCTTAAGCTATACTAAAAGGAACATTGTTGCATTACTGCTGTTTGAGAACAAGTGTATTTTTAGAATAAAGAAATGGGGTAAGTGAAGTACCAGAGAAATCAGTATTTATATTGGTACATATTTTTACAATTTCTTATTGATTTAAATCTCCAGTTACAAATCCAGTTGCTGTATCTGAGAAGTTTGCCTTAATTACATATAAACAAATTAATAATATACAGTTTTTACAAGCTTAAATTTTGTAGTGCATTTCATGTGGGACTTTTTGCAGTTCCTGCAGTTTTAATTATGGGAATCTCTTTGAAAATTGGTTGATCTGATTATCTTTACGGATGTTTAAAAAATGGAACACACATTATTAATAAAATAGATGCAACACCATGGTGGAGAGAAACAAAAATGAAGGGGATGTTTGTTGAGAGCAGTACTAATAAAACCCAGTTTCCATTACATCTACATTTAGTCTCCCATGTTTCTCCTATTCCATTCTTTCCTGAAATAACCCCACATTCTTCTAATGTTTTATGATATCTTCACATGGGAAGACACCATTTTTACTGTGGGGACTTTGGACTTGTGCACGTATGAATTAGCCACAAATTTTAGCTTGATAATGTTTTGGGGTTTTTTTTAATTAAGGAGTTCTTATTTTTATCTCTTCTATCCAGCAACCATTTTCAAAGATCTGTAGGAACTTAATTAAATGAAGTATTTATACCGCTCTGTTAATGTAGATTAAATTGGTCAAAATCTTTAAAAAAACACTACTATGTACAGGAGGATAAAGGGACAGATTAACATGGAGACAGTGAGACTACATGAGAAGTTAGCTTACATTAAGAACCCTCAGGCACAAACTGGATGAATATTCTTAAGACAGTTGTTGTGAGACTGAATTTCGGGTTGCTTATTTGTCAGCTTTGAACACAGAACAATTGCAGGCAATGATAAGTTACTTTAAGTGGTTCTGAAGGCCTTCTGTGAGCTTAAGGGAAGGAGCTCATAAGCATACTTCCCTACTCTTTGTTTCCCCAAGGACCTTGCAAAACCTTGTAAAAGCTTTCTGCATTATAAGGCACAGGATTCCCAGCTTGGGAGCTTGGTCTGTGGGGGTTTGTTTTGTTTTGTTTTGTTTTCTGCAAGAAAAACAGAGAATTCCTGAATCATAAATATGACACTTCCTTCTATATTTAAGCTGATTCACCTTAATTTTATTTCTCATTCTGTTCCTTGTCCTAGTCCATTTTGATAAGTATATTGGTTGATTATATAGATTTTAGTAGAATTTTAAACATCATTTGTTGGTTTTCTCTTGAAGCCTATATCATAAATATCAATGGGCAATATATGAAGCACAGAAGGTATTATACTGGAGCACAGCTCTGTGCCAACTTTCAGTTGTGATATAGCAGTCAGAATATCTTTCAGAACTCTCCACAGATTTTAATTGCTTTGCAAGAAAATATTTATGTTTGAATATGTTTCATTCATTTGGAATACTTCCAGTTATTTAGAATGTTGTTTTGGAGAGAAGTGTGATTCTACCAGAATGGAATGGAATGGAATGGAGTGGAATGGAATGGAATGGAATAGAATAGAATAGAACAGAATAGAACAGAATAGAATAGAACTACTCAGTTGGAAGAGATCTACAACAATCACCTAGTCCAACTACCTGACTGCTTCAGGGCTGACCAAAGGTTAAAACATGTTATTAAACGCATTGTCTAAATGCTTCTTAAACACTGACAGGCATGGAACATCCAAAGAAAAGTCTCTAAAAATGTCTTCAGTGATTTCCATGTTGTTTTTATTCAGGAGTTGTTAAAGCTTTCCATGGCCACCAAAACCCGTGATAAGTTAACAAAAAAAATATTTGATTCATAAAATGTGATAAAACACCTCACTTTTTTCTTCACATTATTGCTAGCCATGAAGGTAAAAAATTGAAGTGTTTTTACACTAAGAAACTACCATATGTTAAATTCTTTTTCGTGCCTAATAGAAAGTAAAATTGTGAAAACAGTAAAATAGCAAAAAATTAAATAGCAAGTACATTTAAAATGGAAATTGAAAGTAATGGTCTTAATAGTTTTGATGTGGTGTTTTTTTCCCTAACCCTGCAATGAATGCTACAGTGCAGGCACCACGAACTTCCAGTTCTAGTGTTGACATGCTCTTGCCAAGTTGTTGTACTGGGTGGGATGGTAGCTTGTGCAGCAGCAGTGGGGAAGGAGTGGGTAGGTGTGGGTGGTAAGGAGGATGCTAAGGATCGTCAATTTCTGATGGAGAGGTTATCCACTGTCCCTAAGGAAAACTGTGTCTGGAAAACAGTTTATTGATAGTTTAAGGTTATTAAAACCTGTTAAAGTGAATAAGATATACCTTTTTATTTCACTGGGGTTGGAGTTATGCCAAATTAAGGCATTTTTAATGTGGTTTACATAGCTAATCATACATGGGGTCTATTTTTCCTCCAGTCCGTAACCATAATCAGCATTAATCCTGGTGAAAGACACTCAAAAGTCCATATTTAGCATCTGTTACTGCTCAGTTATGACACAAAATGGTAATAATTTTCTTAAGAATGTTTTATTAATAAATATATTCCAGTGCAATGGCAGTGAGACTCAATTATTGCCATTTCTCATGTCTAAATTCCAGCAGAGAAAAAGTTAATTATTTGCAAACAATTGGCACCAATGCATTCATTTGATGCACCCAGTGCCTGGGTGCTACATGCTGAAACTTTTTACTGAATTTTGAACCTTTGTTAGAATGAATTTAATCTTCTTGGTCTTGAAATAAGTACCATATTTTATAATATACTTGTCAAACACTTTAAGATATTAATTAAAATACTAAATAACAGATTAATTAGCAATATTAATTTGGAAAAAATTGTGAGTGGCTTAATTGTCACATTTCCTGAGTAACCTATGAATTGTTCTTTGTTTTATGAACAGTAGTTCAAATTACTTAGATAACAGAAAAATTATAAGAAATATTAAACTACGCTGATAGCAATTACACTAGTATTTTGAATACTCGGTTCAATAATGGATTTTGATCTGTGCACTTTTGAGTTTATTCTATTTTGGAAGTTAATAGAAGACATTTTAAATAAATATGACCTGCTTCTTTTGCAGAAGCTATGTATTCCAGGCAGTACCTCTTGAAATTACATATTTAATTGACATGCTTTCCTTCCTCCCTTCTTCCTGAAAACATTGATTTCCAAACATAAATCCAAGTAATTAATTCTGGTTTGAATTTCTTCTGACTTCTTAACCGGCATTTAAATTTACATTTATAAGTAAATGTGAAATATTAATGAAATGTGATTTTTCAGGCAGTCTAATTCTGTTAGTAGTTAGAATTGGCTTAAGGTAGCTTCTGCTTGAGGAGATATAATAGATCATCTGATCTAACAAGCTTCATATCTTATCTTACAGATAAAGTTTTCATATTTAAGGGGTGTCAGCTATTACAAGAGACTCTCCTCTTTGCAGTAGCAAAGGCAATTGGAGAAAGCCCTGAAATCTGATTCTTCCCTTGACTCTACTCTTTCTCTACTCCCACTTTTAGGGCAGGTCTCAGTCCTGGTGTGTTCACTTCACCCATGCCCCAGCTTTTCATTGCAGCTTGAATGGGAGTGAAATCAGAGATCTGTGCATAAAAACAGAAAAGTGTCTCTAGATCTTGGAGGTTTGGAGTTGAGGTATTCTGAGATTCTGGAAAAGGTGGATCTAGTTTGAGGGGACAGAGAGAAAGAGACCCCTGTCTTTTATACCTGTCATCCATTGAAGCTTCTTAGTCTCTCTTTTCTGCCAGATGTATCCTGGTGATTATTACACTGTATAATTTTAGCTATGCAAATGGAAGTCTAGAGCCCACTGTGGCAACAGCTGGCTATTGTCATCTTCAAAGATGCAAATCTTTTCTCCAGAATACAGATTTTAATATTCTAAGAATATGTTAAAACAGATGTACTTAGCTGTAAATAGAAACATAAAAGTAATCTTGGTTGTAATTAATTAAAGTCATTCATAAGGTTGTATTAGAAGATAAGTAAATGACATTCATTCGAATCAGTTGATTCCGCCCTCTTACATCTTTCATGATACAAACCTTTCCAAGCATCTATGTGATCAGCATCAACAAACTGTTCATTTTCCCTAATCTTCCCATGCTACAATCATTTCTTTCTGACAGAGCCTGAGTGATGTTGTTGGCATCTCTGCACAGCAGCCACAGTCCTGCTGCCAGATTAGTACCAGGGTTACCAGAGGCCAGAATCACACTGCTCTGCACTCACTTTGAGGACTTCTGCCTTTTAGATTCCAGCCAAGTCCTGTCAGACTTAATTGCTTTTAAGAATCCTGATTCTCAGAAAGTCCATTAGGAAGTTGAAAATTTTCCTGCACTCCTACCGTCATCATCTAGGCTTTCTTAAATGCTAATTGTGGTCACTTGCTTGCTATTTCTTGTTTTAGAGAAAGACTACTTCTTGTTATATCTTGAATTCAAAGACATCTTTCCGCCTCCCCATCGTAGCATGGGGAATGAACTAATAGTTATACTATGTAAGAATTGCAGAGCATAGGAAACCAAAACATGCCTTTCCTTGTACTAATTTTAGTTTCTTATTTGTGAGGAAACCTCCAACCTTCACTGCGATTAAATAACAATAATTAACACTGCTCTACTGGATTGCATAATGTAATGGCAGGCTAGATTGCGTTTTCTCAGAATTAATACATACCACACTTACAGCATTTTCTAGTTGAATAATTTTTAAAAGAGCAATTCTTATGCCAAAAGAAATAGTCTGCAGTCTAGTTTATAAATTCGCACACCCGCATCTTGATTGCTGCAGTCATTTCTGACTTCTCTTAAAGGACACAGAACTAGGAAGCATGCAAACAAATACAGCAGAAACAATCAAAAATACAAAATGTTTTGCATATGCAGAGGAACTATGATTGTTCAGCTCAAAAAAAGATGACTGTGGGTGAATACAGAATGGTGATTCATGTTTCTCAGAATACAATAGCTTGGAGGGCATTGTCTGAAATAATGTGATTGAAATAAACCTGAGGGAAGTCTATTTCATACAATGCAAAATTAAACTGCAGAGCTTACTAACTAGCATATTGTAGAGGCCAAGAGAAGACTGACTCAAAAAGAAATTATATGAATTTTTGGAGAATGGGTTGATTACTGGCAGGATGCAACACACAAAAATTTTTCCATACAGATCTTGTAAGCACAGTCTTTCCACTAAAGAAGGACCCTCCACTATCCCCTGGTGGGTAGACAGCATTAGACAGTTTGTCAAATGACAGCAGTTCTTATGATTCAAATAATTTATAAAATTTCTTTAAATTGAAACCTTTTGTATGTGTCAAAAATCCTCTTAGGGCTTGTTTTCCTAGTTTTCTCTTGGGAAATGAGGGTAGGGATCCTTCTGTGCCAGTCACCCAGATAGAACGTTGATCCTGTTTTGTCCTGGGATTCTTTAGGTTTACTCCCCTTTTTTTATTGGTATTTTTGTATGTGTGTTTTTCAGAATAAATCATCCCATGTTAGGAATAAAAAAATCTTGCACACGATCAAAGGTTTGGTGACAATTAGATTAAAGCCTCTACCTTCTAGTTATGTATTTTCAGATGGCCCGAGAATTACAAAAGACACACCGCCTTGCTGAAGAACAGGGATTTTCACATTTAAAAAAAGAAAATGAATAATTCTCATTCTCATGCCAGTATGTAATCCTGATGTCAGCAATTAAATGCAGTTTAAAAGATGCTACAGAAGACAGAAGTAAAATTAAGCCAAACACAAACTGACACATCTATCTGTCCTATGTGTCCACATTTTGGCTCAAATTGTGGATGTGGAGTCTGCTCTTGCCAATTAAGCTCTTGTTATTTTGACAGGTGTAATCTTATAGAGCATTTAATAGTTTGCTTCCTATAAAGTATCACAGAAAGATTTTGTTTTTCAGGACACGCTATATGTGCGAAGCTGCCTGTTCTGATAATGCTTACAAATACCCTAAAGAAAATCTTACATCCATTTCATATTATTGCTATTAATTTTTCTGGTATTCAAAGACTTTTGGGAGGGATGGTGCCTTGTTTATGAAAACCTGAAAGGTGAACAGTGTGATGCCAGTTTCCATATGGAATGAATAAGTCTAGATATGAAGTATACAAAAATATTTCATAAAAGCAATGTTGTGGAGCTGTTTTTCAGCATTTCATTGTATATTGCATTAAATATTTAGCTGCAAATAGGTGGTGCACTAATACATTTGCAATAACTTCCTTTATATGCTTATATTAATGCTTTATAGTCTAGTATGAAATCCTTACATTTATTTATGTATTATTAGCTGAGGATATTTTTAACTTACAGGAGAATAAATGATACATTTCTGATTTTTGTTTTGTTTTTTTTTTGGCAGGGTCCAAAAGAATCAGTGACAGTGAAGTCTCTGATTACGACTGTGATGATGGAATTGGTGTTGTTTCAGGTATTACTGTCTAAATTTACTCTTCTACATTCAGTAGAAATATTTTTATTTATAATTTGTGATTATGAATTTTATAATGTTTTTGTGGTGAAAAATAAATGGAACCTAAATGTGCATTTTTTCAAAAGACACAAAATAACTATTATGGCTAATGCATACTTAACCACAAAAATTACCAACAAAGGGAAAAAATCAATGTGTGAATTTCCTTGCTTTTACAAAATGATAAAAATAACTCAAAAGTTTTTTTTAATTAAATGTGAAGAAGCATTTATTTGATATTTTTTGGACAGACATTTGGGTTTGATACATCCTTTAAAAATTCATGGTGGAATAATAACACTGCTAAAGATCTGAAACCTGTACATTTATGGCAAGATGGGAGGTATCTTAACAGATAATCTGTTTTACCAAGAAGTATTACAACTGGAAGTCTAATGAGTATTTGAGATAAAAGTTGTCATGTGAAAGAGTATTTCTCCTCCTCTTCTAAGAGAAAAGATAATACTGTAATCAGAACCAAAACCAGTAAAATCAGATAATCTTTTTACTGACTACAACAGAGAATATATTTAGGATGCAGCCATGCCATCTGTAAACCAATACTGATGGCTACTGGTACCAGTACAGAGTAGGTTGCACAGCTCAGTGTGTACTCCATTACCCCGCTGCTCTAGAGATTTTTAACTCAAGAGTACTCTGTTAGACAGCTTCTAGTTCCCTTAGGTCAGGTCTAGCTAAAGTGTACATACACAGTGATTTGTATACCTTACTCAGCAAAGGTGGAGCAGTATATGCTACTAGTCTATGCAGCAGCTGTAAGACAGTGATCAGCTGGTCAGTCAAAACATGTTCCTGCCATGCAGCCACCCATGAATGTATGTGCAGCTTTTATACCAGTTATGGTACACACTGTTGGCAGGGTAAGTAAAGGTGTATAGGAAAAAGGAATCAGAAGAATATAGTTGGGCCTATGGACAGAGGGAAAAAAAGGGTGGTAAACTGGGCAATCCTGGATATTGCAAGATGTGGTGCAAGATAGTAGTACTGATAAATCCAAACATTTAGTGACCTACCTAATTACTTGAATTTGCACACTCCTGACTTAAAAACTGTTACTGAGCTCGGATGCATCTCTGTGTTGTCTGTGTAGTCGTCCCTGTATTTCCAGATATTTCATGGTTATCTCTTAGGCTCTGCTAATTTTTGACCATGCATGTTGCTATTCCTTTGCCATAGGTATTGTGCTTGCTGGAAAATGGGATAACTTTTTATTGAACAACATGTAAATTTTATCAAGAAACTGTTTGGTTTTTTTTTTAACTAAGATAATATTATGCAGACTTTGTGGTACAAACAGCAAGTCATATTGTTAGTATGTTATTGGCTGTGGTTCAATGAAGGTCTCTTACTACAATATCTAGAAAGCAGACATTTTTAAGCACAAGTCCTTGTTCATTTTGGAACAATCTAGCCTTGCAGATATTCCACAGTAAAACTTATTCTATCCCAAAAGAATATTTCTTATCTTTTCTGCATAAACATTCATATTTTTTAACTTCTGCTCAAAGGTTTTACCAGAGACTAAATGAATGCTGTGGATGCAAGACCACTACATTTTCTATCTTCCATAAATCTTCAAACAGTAACTTATCTTCAAATAGCGACAGGCTCAGTTTTCAGATTATTACGTTAATTAGAAAGATATTTAGGAAAACTTAGGGCATTTTTATATTCCTACAGACAGAAGGCAAGAAGGATATGTAGCCAGAATGGTGTGAAGTATTGGAATCAGAGAGGCGTGAACCTCAGAAGTCCCTTGTTCCTACATATTGTACTTTCAGTCAGGTTGGTTAGCTTTCTGTATGTGCTTAGTAGTCACTAAGGCTTTCAGATTGCCTGTCCTTCCAAGGGGAAGGACTTTCATATTTCTGTTGGTCAGTTAAGTCATAAATGTAAACTTTGGAGTTCAATAATAAAGGGAAGAAAAAAGGGGGGTTGATGAATGTATGTGTGGACTACCCAGTATGGCACTGTTTTGAAACAGAAATCACTTTATTGTCCTGTATTGAGTTTTGCATCAGCGAGATTCTTGTGAAACACCTAGATTTACAATTTAATGATTTCATAAACTACACTTTTGACAAGTTGTAAAATTATGGCCTTTACAGTTCAGTGAATGAGTCTGCTTCCCTTACCTAAGTTTTTGATGTACTAATCCTTTAGTTCGTTTAGGATCTTTTAGCTTTTGGATTTCTGCTGACAATTCTACACCTTAGTTGCATTTTAATTCAGACTGGCTGTGTGGGTGGGAAAGTTTGATGTTCTTTCGGTTTTGAAATATTTATTTATTGCCCTTCTTATTTTCTGCTGCTGTCACTATGTTTGCAAGTTGTTGCAAGATATGCTTGTCATATCATCCACATCCTTCTCTCATTTAATTTTCCTCTATTCATTTGTAGACTCATCACAATATTGGCTTAAATATATGCCTTCTTTGTATGAAGCCATTTGTCTCTCTCTGTTTTCTCTCTTTCTTACTTAGCCCAGTTCTTTCATTTGATATTTTCAGGTTTTATTTAACATGACATTTCACTTTGCTCTTTTTCCTCTGCCACATAAATACTGCATCACATCAAATACGTTTGCTATCATCTGTCAGGTACTCTCAGTGATCCTTTCCATAAAATTAATGCTTATTCAAAGTATTCAACTTGAGAACTAAACTCCAGAAACCTTTAAGAAGAGCAAGAATTCCTTTGGTTTCCCTTTAATTTACTTTTGTTCTAAACAGTGGACTAGATGACCTTTAAGGGTCACTTCCAACCCAAACCATTCTATGATTCTGTGATTCTGGGATTCTATGGTTCTATGAAAACCATGGACCTTCCTTGATCTCATTATATATTTATTTATAGTTCACTGAGACGTATATGCTGTCTGGGTTTGCCATGTTGCTGATTGAAGCTGAGATTTCCTCTTTTTCCAAAACAACTTTTTATATAACTTCTCTGGTATTGATCTCATAAGGTCAATTGACTTTGTCTTTGGATAATCTGGTGATAGGTAGAAATGCAACAATGGAAGATCATTCTTAATGTACATCTGTAAGCAAGTTTGTGTTTGACCATATTTGCTGAAGCAGAGAGAACTTCATAACCTGCAGTTCTTTTCATCATCATCTATTTTGCAGTTGCTGTTAGTCACTGCTGTGGTACTTTTGATCTACTGATCAAAATTTCCTGATGATAAAATACTTAAATTATGTCTGTTTGCCATACTATTATTTTCTCTAATTTTTACAAAAATGTCAAACATCTCTTGGAAAATTTATTCATAAAAGCTATCACTTCTGGTTGTTAGGATCTTATCCAGAGGCAGAGGTGCTGAATGCCTTCTTTGCCTCTGTCTTTACTCCTGCAGGCTTTCCCCAGGAGCCCCTGATCCCTAAAGCCCCAGAAGAATTCAAGATAAAGGAGGAGTTTGCCTTGGTAGATGAGGATTGGGTTAGGGATCAGTTGAGTAATCTGGACATCCATAAATCGATGGGTCCGGATGGAATGCACCCAAGGGTGCTGAGGGAGCTGGCAGAGGTCATTGCTAAGCCACTCTCCATCATCTTTGGTAAGTCATGGGCAA
>VZRW01004840.1:40534-60675 GCA_013398125.1 Aegotheles bennettii
CAAATATGTAAAGGGTGAGTGTCAGGATGATGGAGCCAAGCTTTTTTCAGTGATGACCAATGATAGGACAAGGGGCAATGGTTGTAAACTGGAGCATAGGAGGTTCCATGTGAATATCAGGAGAAACTTTTTCACTGTGCGAGTGACAGAGCACTGGAACAGGCTGCCCAGAGAGGTTGTGGAGTCTCCTTGGCTGGAGACATTCAAAACCCGCCTGGATGCGTTCCTGTGTGATGTACTCTAGGTGACCCTGCTCTGGCAGGAGGGTTGGACTAGATCTTTCGAGGTCCCTTCCAACCCCTAGGATTCTGTGATTCTGTGATCCTGCTTAGATAAACTTCAATCTTATAAAAGCAAGTGTTGCTTCTGTCAACATGAAAGGCTTCTAAGAAAATAATGATAATCCAATTGAAAAACTTTAATGTCTTTTTTTTCTGGCTATATATGTTGTCTACTCCAGCTGCTGTCAGAAAGGTTTATTATGTATTTAAACAAGTATACCAAAGTGATTTTTGACCAGATTTTACAGTAGCTTTCTTCATGTATAACATACATTCATTTCATTTGGGATCAAAAACACTAGAACAGAATCTCTGTTTTAGCTCAGCTCCGCTGCATTTAATCTTAGCACAGGATAGCAGGAGAGGCACCGGCAGTTCTGGTTTTGTCTTTTAGGTGGCTTGTACGTAGCCTTCAAACCATTTAAAGCATTCATTTTGCTGTCCTGAACAATAAACTTTGACCCTCATAAAGTTGTCTGTCACCAGCGATTCTGTGTGGGAGCACATCAGCGTCTTCACATGCCCTTTAGATTGCTCTTACCAGCTTACTGATAAAGCAATACAGTATTTTTATATTGGTAGAAAAATTCCAGAGGGCTTTACAAACCACCGTTTAAATTATCATAATACTAAATACAATTAAATGAAAAGGAAGGTTTTTGGTTGTTTTTTGTTTGTTTGTTTGTTTGTTTTGTATTGACCAAAGTTTAACATGCATTACAGTTAACAAAGTTCAATGAATATGGACTATAATTTCTAAATAGTTTTCTTCCCAGGTACTTCCTTATAGTGTATGTTAAGCTTTCTGTAACCTACTGAGTACAAGTAACCTACAGAGTCTGGCTTCATGAACAGAGAAACATCAAGACTATTTAATCACAAAAAGTCTTACTTATTATTTTTGTAAGACTTAAATATTAGTGAAATATTAATGTTTAAAATTCAGTTCTACACCAGTATCTTGCCTGCACTACATCATTTCATGAAACACTTGTAATCTGAGATATGTTTCATCAGATGAATCCCGGAAGAATGTAAGGCAGTGGATTCTGTATAAACTGCATTGCAAGTCTCTGTAGAGAAGAACTATTCCAAGTAAAAGAATGCAATCTCCAGCCTTGAGAAGAAATAGTCATAAGTTTTTCTCATTATGCAAAAGAGAGCAAGATGTTTCAGGAGCAAATAAGAATGCAAGTAAGATATTTATTCAGAGGATAGTTATGCCAAGTAGACTAGAAAAAAATGTAACAACCAGTAAAGAAGTTATTATTGAACTTAAAAAAATGTTTCTGTTCTTGAAGAAGAATGAAGAGCAATTACTCATTTTTGCTTCACTTCTCAAAATACCTGAGGAATCCTTTGTTCAAAAGAATTCTTTCACTTTCATGTTGTAGCCTTCCCTGCAGAGAAAATAAAATTCCTTCTCTGTACTTGCTGATAACATGAACTGAATTTTTATACCTGAATCCTGTTGATGATTGCTGCTCAAAAGCAGATACAGAACACACATATGTTTTGGTTACAGCTTGAAATCAACTGCCTATTGAAAGACGTATTACAGTATTAGTATGTAGAGTGAATGACTTCTACCCCTACTAAAATAAAGGCTTTCATTGTAGATTTTCATCTAGCCCTATATGGGAGTCTGTAGTGCCCCAAAAGTCCAGTAACTACAGACATAAACATTGACAAGCTTTTTCTTTTATTACTTGTTGATACCCATTCCCCTGCTCTAAAATCTGTTCTCTGTGGGTTCTTCCTTGAGTGAAAAATAGTTTAGTGTCTATGTGTATCAAAAATTTTCCCGCAAAACTGGAAGTGAAATTCAAGCAATGTTAATGTAGTCCTTACGCTGACCCCTTAGGTCAAGGGGTCCTTAACCATTTTCCTTGATTTTAAACAAATGAGGTGTATATTATTTACAACTTTATGCCTGCAGTTCTTAACACAGGAATTTTTATTATTCTTCTAGCTTTTCCTTGTATTTTTAGTATAATTGTAATGTATCAAAGGCAAATTTAATAATACTTTAAGTATTTTTTTAAAAAAATTCTTTAGTATTATTTCCTCAGCTGACAAAAGATCTTTTTTATCAAACATGAAAATTCTCTCAATATTTAGAAAACCCCCAAAAACCTAGTTTATATTTTAAATAGAATCTGTATCACTCCACTTTGGAGGTAAAAATGTAATTAAATTCAAGTTTTATTTTCAGATTACCAGTAAATATCAACAGCAGTCTCTTCTTTGAGTAAAGTTAAACAAATATGAATTCAGTAGGTTAGTTCATGTTCTACCACAGAGTGAGAAAGGCATCTAATTGATAATGGAAAGCTGCAAGGAAGTTGCATTCTTATGAGAGACTCTTGATGGATAATTCTCACATAGAGGAAAGCCTAGTTGGGTTGAATTACAAATGTGGTGATGAGCACTTCTATGAAGGAAATGCTCCATGAAGGGACTGATAAATTCCAATTGACAGTGTCAAGTGAAGGCTAATTTGGGGGACTTGCTGTACAGCAGGAAATATATGTGGATGAGTACTTAAATAGGAAGAAAAAGTATCTGTATATAACTGTTTTTTTCAAGCTTTGTATGTCATATTGGGTGTAGGGACAGCACTGAAAACTCAGCAAGCTGTGATTTATTACTATATGGAAATGCTCTTCATATGCACTAATGGTCAAAAGAATTATCTCAAGTGTAATGGGCCCATACGTACCATTAGTGCAGTAAAGCTAAAATCACCTCTTGAGGAATTTAATTACTATGCAGTTGGTAACCAATTGCTCCTACTGTAATATTTTCTGGTTCCTTTCACTATATATTCATTCTTCCCATATTTGTAGAATAATATTTTGATGCAAAAAAATTCCCCAAACCCATGGATGAAGTATCTTCAATTTACACAGTATTTAGATATTAAAAATTAAATTTATTTGATCAGTAACTGTCAGCACACTTTCAGATGACATCCAAATTCTGCATTTACATGTTCAAATTGAGATAGAAGCTAAGCATATTTGTATAAAAGAACTGAACTGTCTCCAAAGTGCCCATGTGTGAAATCTTCGTATGTTAAGCATTTCTGGGAATTTGATTATGTAATTGTTTTTAGTTATTGTTTGTTCTAAGCCCAAACACAGTGAGTGTGAAAAATTAAATATCTGATAAAGAGAAAGGTTGACGCCTCAATCAAGTACAAATGTTTAAGTGGAGAAAACACTGCTTGGCATCAGAGTTTGAAACAAGTCAACTATTTTTCCTGTGATGAACAGCAATTCTAATACTTTTTTCTAGATCAATTTTCATATAGTTTCTCTCAAGTCAATCAAGCAGCAAGACATCTACATTAAAAGCTTCATTAGTACTCTTCAATTGTTTTTTTAGTTCTGTTGATGTAAACCTCATATTTGGAGGTTTGTGATTTTCTGTAATTTTGTGCCTGGAAGCTGCAGAATTTGATAACAATTTGTTAATATTAGTATTTACTGAACAGGTACCCTGCATAACATAACATTAACAAAGTACAACCATACTGTGTGGATAAATACTCTACGTCAAATATATCAATACTCTCTTAAAACAGATAAAATCAAAACTTCAGCTCAGAGGAAACTATATTTAGTGTGCCTTGTAAAATCCTTCCTTGGATGCATAGTTTTTAATGAAACCCTCTCATGAAAAGAAGGTGGTGTCAGATATCTTTGTCATGTGCCCATCGTCTAAGTGTCTGCAGCTCATAGTTGTTTATTACTGATAAACTCTATACTTATTATCGAGTTCTGTGTGCTCTATAGGTTGATTTAAGAGGCCTACCATAGTTATAGAGCCTTTGATTCTATAGTAATGACTTAGCATTTATAGCTGTAAACAGGTTCCAATGTTTATCCTATTTTTACTACTGCTATAAGTAACTCTCTGCTTTGCTCAATAGCAGCTCTTTGGTCAAGTTGCACTTATGACCGGTTTTTACTCTATAATTTGTTTCTGCAAGAAAATATTTTTACTTTCTTTCTCTAGCCTCACTTCCAGGACATGGAATATTTTTTAAATTGGAAGTTAAATCATACGTTTCTCAATTGAGAATGTCGCCGTAATTTTTGGAATGTCACTTGTCTTCAGAGAGACATAAATATTTCAACTCCTGGACCAGGAAAACTAGTCACATTCTAGAGGGAATTAAGTTCTCAAGTTAAGAGTATCAAAGTTACGAATTTATGGTCAAACAATTATCAATAACAGCTTTAAAGTCTGTTTGGAGTTTAGAATTCCACTGTTAATTGCTAAACATATTTATTACAGTGTTGGCCACTTATGGAGTGTATGGATTGGTGCTAGACATGTTGTTAAGCTTCCCATGTAAGCTTTGTGTTACTGTGAACTTTGTGTTCATCTTCCTGAAGGTGTGTAACTAAGAAACTGGCTCATTGCTCCCTCTGTATCTCTTGTGGCTGCAGGGTAACCACAGATTGCTTGTC
Organism: Aegotheles bennettii; assembly: GCA_013398125.1. Lineage (NCBI taxonomy): Eukaryota > Metazoa > Chordata > Aves > Caprimulgiformes > Aegothelidae > Aegotheles > Aegotheles bennettii. The sequence goes on from VZRW01004840.1 coordinate 45,297, forward strand.
TTTCCTCTGAATCTCATGTGTCAATGAAAGGCACAAATTTCTTATATAGAGCAGTATTTTATTTGATAAATAATGATTCCGACAAAAGCCATTGAAATTCAATGTTAGTATAAACAAGTGAAAGATAATTGAATCAATTATTTCGTTATCAGCAAAGTCGCAATATGATTCATCTTGTGAAGATCACTCTTAAACAATTTCTTAGGTATTTTTTATATTCCTGCTGTATCCCACTGTATCCAAGGTGGTTTCTTATACTTTCTAAATTTTGGGTTGAAATTCCATACCAGTTGAAGTCTCAAGGCAGACTCTAGTGTGTGCCATCTTTTTCATCTGGTTTCATCTGGAGAAAAAAAAATCAATGCATACATGACATAAAGACATGGTGGATCCCACTGGCTGGGCACAAAACATGTACTGTCTCTGTGTTAACAACATGTATTTTTTTGGATAATTTTTTTGAAATACCTGATTTTCCTCATGCCTTTATACAGTTTAAATATTGTCCTTTACAGCTTAGATTTTCTTCTGGCTGTAAAGTGTTGGAATGATAATAACTATACTCAGGAAACCTAAGAACTTTACTGGATCTATCCCTAAACTTTCTCTCTGTATTAATCACATTAGTATTTTTTGGTATTATAACTTTATAGAATGGATATTTTTATTGAATAAAAATATTAAATGCTGCAGATGTTCACAGAAAGTTGTGTTCTATGAAAGTCTGATGTGGTTATTTTGAGTATGAAAATAACCTTGACTGCCTTGACTAACCCCTAGCTAGTAAAAATACATAGTGTGAAATAAGGCAGAGAGCTACATTAACTCTACAAAACTGAAGGATGACTTTGGAATTAGCTCATCTTAGTGGGTTGCCCAGCTACTTTTCAATGTGTAACCTGTTGGCAAAGAACTTGTTTATAAATATAGTAGTTTTTGTTTTGAGTGAATTAATTATTAATTTTAAAGTTTATTTCTGGCAACAAAGTATAGAGAATATTAATGTGTTTCTTTGAACACAGCAAAACATGTTAAATTTTGTTGATGCAAAATTATTAGGAATGATGATAGTTTCTGCATTTTGAAATTGTTATAGGGAAACACTACCAGTGTTAGTTACTAGAAGGCATTGCATGTCTGCTTCAAATTTAATGAAAACATTTCTTGATCATATTGATAATTTATTATACTTGACAATTCAATTAGATAGTCATATATTTTGATTTATTGCAACAATAATGTGCAAGTGGACAATTACAATAGCAAGTAAGAGCTGGAGAAGGCTTTTTGTTTCAAAGTAATGAATTTGTTTATATACACAGATTTCATAAATGTAATTAATTTGATTTACTAATTCTTACTTCTACGAATTTTTTAGACAGAGTAGGTCTTTTGTTTGTGTTTTGTTAATTGGATTACTTACCTTTCACTATGTTCATTCAGATAGGATACCTTATGCTATTGCTCATTCCCCTTGTACTTTGATATCTGTACATACCAGATACTGAATAAAATTGCTGACTTAAATGTTAGATATTTTTAAAAATTATTTTCCCATTTCTTCATATTATTGCTCTTCACTATGTTTTTCATCTCCAAACGCTACAAATGCTCTCTTTGTATGCAGAATACTAAGAATCATCTCTGTATTTTTTATATTTCTCTATATTATTAGGATAACAATAAACATTATTCTGTCATGTTTACTTGTACAGTAAATCATGTTTTTTATTTTATTATATGTAAGTTCATAATAATAACTTGCTGTTCACATATGTGTGTGGTAGGTTGACCCTGGCTGGTTGCCAGTTGCCCACCAAAGCTAGTTTGTCGCTCCCTTCCTCAACTGGACAGGGGAGGGAAAATACAACAAAAGGCTCGTGGGTGGAGATAAGGACAGGGAGAGATCACTCACCAATTACCATCACTGGCAAAACAGACTTGACTTGGGGATATTAATTTAGTTTATTACCAATCAAATCAGAATAGGGTAATGAGAAATAAAAGCCAAATCTTAAAACACCTTCCCCCACCCCTCCCTTCTTTCTAGGCTCAACTTCACTCCTGATTTCTCTACCTCCGCACCCAGCAGCTCAAGGGGATTGGAAATGAGGGTTGCGGTCAGTTCATCACACTTTGTCTCTGCCATTTCTTCCTCCCCATGGGGAAGACTTCTCACACTCTTCCTCTTCTTCAGTGTGGGAGACAGTCCTCCATGAACTTCTCCAATATGAGTCCTTCCTGTGGGCTGCAGTTCTTCGTGAACTGCTCTAGCATGAGTCCCTTTCATGGGGTGAAGTCCTTCAGGAACAGACTACTCCAAAGTGGGTCTTCCTCAGGTTCACAAGTCCTGCCAGCAAACCTGCTCCAGTGTGGCCTTCCCTCAGGGTCACAGCCTTCTTTTGGTCATCCGCCTGCTCCAGTGTTGGGTCCTCTACAGGCTGCAGGTGGATATCTGCTCCACCGTTGACCTCCATGGACTGTAGAGGTCAGCCTGCCTCACCATGGTCTTCACCACGGTCTGCAGGGGAATCTGCGCACCTCCTTCTCCTCCTTCTTTACTGATCTTGATGTCTGCAAAGTTGTTTCTCTCACATATTCTCATTCCTCTCTCCATCTCCTTTTCCACCACAGTTATTTTTCCCCCCTTCTTAAATATGTTATCACAGGCACTACCACTGTCCCTGACTGGCCCAGCCTTGGCCAGTGGTGGGTCCATCTTGGAGCTGGATAATATTGGCTCTATTGAACATGAAGGAAGCTTCTAGTCACTCCTGTAGCCTGTCCACTACCAAAACCTGGCCATACAAACCCAATACAGTGCCTTTCCAGAGTATGCCTTTCTATTTTCTCCAAATGTATCAATTTGTCTTTTAAAAATTAAAACCTTTCTGCTATTTTAAGACTATCTTTAGAAATGTGTTTGTTTCTTGTTGGTATTTACAATACTTTTCAATTAATATAATCAGCAAAAATAACTGATAAGCTATTTTCCAGATGTTTCTCATTTTTAATAAAAAATTAAACGTTGTCAGAATAAGTTGTGCGCTGTGAAATTTGAAAAGATGTGCATTGTAAGGATGCTGTTTGCAATTAATCACCTATTGTCACAGTAAAACCCCAAGACTTTCTAAATTATCCCAGTTTCAGTTAGGCTTGTCTGCAGAAAATACAGATTTTGATATGATATGATTTTTACTATTTTAATATGATATAGCATAAAAATCTCTGTCTATTTCAGTACATTTCTTACTCTGTACACAGTGCATTTTAATCAGTTCAGTGAAACACATTGTTTGTTGTCTTGGTGATATATACCATAAATTAAAATCAGTAAAATATAAAAAATAACACTAAGAATAGACAAAATAACATCTAGCCTATCCCAAATCAATCTGCAGAGCTCTCACTTGTGCTCTTAACTCTCAGAATTGCATATAGCTCTTTTGCTCTTTGTGGTAGCAGATTTTGCCCTACAAAGCTCCTCACAGGTCTCTTGTATTCCCTTGGTTGCCTGGTTGTTACCTGTAGGATTTTTCTTTTTGGTGATATCTTGACCAGAGTCTTCATTTTCCTGCCTTTCTATGCTCTACAGTGCATTTCATGTTCTACCAGCTTGCAGGCAAATTAAAATAAATATCTCATATGTCCCTGTTTTCTCTAGAAATGCTGGCTTTATCACTAAGTAGTCCTCTGTGCATTATTTTTGTATTGAGGAAAATATTTGGTTAGTATATAAAACTGGCAAATGTCTCATGAATTTTCTTTATTAAGAAATTTGTTATTGTTCTGTTACATTTTTTTATTTTGACATTATTGAACTCTCAGCTGTTACTTTAGTTTCTCTTTTGGTGAAAGAATTGCAGAATTCATTGATTTCCAGACTGACTTGCAAAAACTTTATTCAAACATCTTCTATACTTCACTGGATAGCCAACAACACCCTGTTTCAAACAGATAAAATTCCCCATGTCTCTGGTGATTTCACCCAGTTCAGTGCTGCACTGGTCCTTATATGCTTTATCAGTGTGTATGTTAGTAAATGTACTTCATACAGAGAATAAAAGTCAGTAGTGCATTACTGGTTCTCAGCTGAGACTGCATATAACATGACTTGATTGCTTTGAAGTGAGGAGAGACTCAACATTGTTATATTAATGTCATGTAATGATGACATGCTATTTTTCCCCTTTATATACACACATACACACAAAGCAGCTTACACCTAAACCTCGGAGGAAGACATTGTTTATGAATTAGAGTGGTTCTTTTATATATCCTTGGTCCTAAGGCCATACAATGAATATGAATACTCATTTGGAAGTATTAAAATTTCTTGGAACAATAAATTGGGCTGAATTGAAGAGGTTTTGCTTAGGCACTTGCCTAATATTTTCCAGGAGGAAAACTATGAACAGTCTGGAGTAGAAGACTAAATACTCTTAAACTCTCAGAAGATTCTCATGGGAAAAGAATTACAGAACTATGAGCCAGAATTTTTCCAGTGCCTGGTGGATATCTCTAAATACTCTTTACTTGCTTACTATCTTCAGAGCAAAAAGTCAGATATATCAGTTGTCATAGCTACCAGGAGCTGTCTGAAACCTATTTCTGCAAAACTTTTTAATAAGATTAAGATTTGTACTTATCACATAAATTAATTTGATCCTCACAAAATTTGTGAAAACTTCTTTAAAATTGCTGTATATCTGGCATCTTTTTTTTTTGCAGAGAGTATTGTACCCTGGGACAGTGAATTCAAGTTTTTCAATTAGATGTAGACAGTCACTTTAATATATCCAGCTTTTTGAAAGGATTTTTCTTAAAAGCCTACATAAAATGTCCATGGAGTAGCCTTTTAAATTATTGAATGGGAAGGCTATTGTTTAGACTATTCATGTCTTTTATTATCCTAATTCAATCCAGGATGTAAGCAGGTGTCTGTGTGGCCTTAGCTCATATATTTGCAAAGGAATCATGTTGTTTAAGTTCAGAACCATGAGTGAAATTTGAAGTAATTGTGTTGTTGTTACTTCAATTGTTTCTGAAATACATTTTTTTTTAATCCAAATTCTGTATTTAACCCCAATTCTGTATTTAACCCCATAGTAGTTTCCTATCCCAATTTTCTTTACTGAACTTTGGATTAGTTTTTAATTGTGGACAATTCTGTTGAATAATAGTATACACAATCATTACAATATAATTTTAATTAAAAATGCAATAATCAATTTTGTATGTTTTTCTAAGGGAAAAAGTCAGTTTTATTAGTTTTATTATTAATGTGTCATATTGATCACAAATAAATATTATTTTTGGCTATTTTTATTATTATAAATCCCTGGTTTGGTGCATGGCAATTTATTTCTATACTTTTAAAGTATAACTATAGGAACTATAACTATATTTAAGCATAACATCAGGAATCAACTTATGTATGTATTTTTCATTATAAAAAACAAGAAGACATAATAACATTCTTGATCAAATTTCACCTTTTATCATGCTTCTAACTACTCTAGATGTGATAGGAAATTAAAAAGTACAATTTCCTGTTCATTGAATATTTGCATTTCTTTTTAGACTATCGGCATAATGGGAGAGATCTTCAAAGTTCAACGCTATCAGTGCCAGAACAAGTTATGTCATCTAATCATTGCTCTCGATCAGGGTCCCCTCACCGTGGAGATAGTATAGGACGGACTAGATCGTGGTCTCCCAGTGTCCCTCCCCCACAAAGGTAAACTGTTATTTAACTGCAAGTATATAAATTTAAGTGTTATTGATACTGTAACAATACTGGAAAGAATCTCCAGACTTTCAAAATGGCAATGAATTAATTAGATCTCATGAAATTCTGTAAAGGCAATAATCTTTTTCTGTGTGCAAAAATTCACCTAATTTTGTCTTATTTTTCATCAAAAATCAGTACATTCCATTTTCTTCATGTTCATTTTCCAGTGGCTGTTTTCAACCCTTTTTTCTGTGTATAATTAAGTTTCTGGGAGAGCCATACTTCCTGCCTGTAGTAGCTTTCTTTCTACTGTTTTTAAAAAACTTTTAAAGAATCAAGAATAGATTGACACACATACAATTTTATACAGAAAAATGTCGACTCTTGACCTTAGAAGGCCTCTGATAACTATTTATCTCATGAATCAAAGAACATGAAATTTCTTCCAAAAGCTAGCCATTTTGGATAATGACTGCTACTTGATTGAATACACTGTTTAAACCAGAATTAAGAATTTTCCTCTATGGATAAGATTTCTTAAAGGGAAGCAGAAGGATAGATGTGAAGGAGAATGAAGCCTGTTTTGCAGCATTTTTGTCGCTATGTATGGGTCGGTTTGCAGCTGGAGTAATTCGCCTGAAATAAAAGGTGAATACTGTTTTACACAGAAGATCTTGTATCTAATATTTCCTGTCAGGTACATGTGTATCTCTCTTCTACAGTGATTCTGATTCTATTGTGTTCTGTTTTCCTTTCTATGATCTTTGTTCTTTTTGTTAGTTTAAGATTCTCTTAACTTCATATTCTTTTACTTGTTTACTTACCATTTCCTCTAACAGATACAGACTAAATGATATCCTTTTGCAGTCGTGAGGTGTTAGAAACCCAAATTATCCCATATCATCAGACAGCTAACGGGCAGAAACAGTAAACAGTAAACAGAGGGACCTATTCTGATTTCTACTATACTGATTTCAGTCTAAGTAATTGCCTGTGCTAAATCTCCTGGGATTATTTTTCTTGGATATAGACATGTGAGCAAAATCTCTCTGTGTGTGTTTGTGTTTTTGTGTGTGTGTGTGCATGCTGTGTGCATTTTGGGCAGAACTTTTATCCAAGATAGCAATCAACACTTGACTAACACCATTGAAAAAACCTTTTAATTTTCTTGTAGTTTTGTATTTCTTTACATGTATGAAATATTTCTTGCTTCCCGACTTTCCTAAAGATAAATTTTAAAATATAATTTTGAATTTACAGTGAAAAATGTTTCAGCTGTTTCCTACAATGTCACAATCAAATACATTATTTATGCAATATTTCCCTGCCCACACAGAAAATCATTTATCTGAGGACTTGTCAGTCCCAGAGAGTTGGGTTACCAGAACTTGGGAGTCAGTAGAAAAGCAGCATAGTCCTTGGGTTGCAGAAATGTCTTTTAAAATTAAAATTAAAATTGAGGAGTACTCAGCAAAGCTATAAGCATTATTTATCATGTTCACCATGTTTAGTTGAGTTTGTTATACATGTGCTGCTATGGACATATTCTTACCGCAGTAAGCACGCTGCTCACCCAGAGATCTCCCAATTACTGACTGATGCCTCTTGCAGACAGAAGCTCTTGGGCCATTGAAGTGCTAGCTGCTGTTATATATTAGAAGATGTTTTGTAGTCTTCAGTCCTTCTGCTGGATTTTGTTAATAAACTCCACTGAAGCCATGTTACATAGTACGTGACAAGTTGTTACAGCCTTTGTAATGTTTTCAGCTAATAGATTTAATGGTGTGCTATTCTCTCTGTAGACCAGAATGGAGTAGACTGTGGCAGGCACTGAACAACATCACGTATAGCTTTTTCTAACACTGTGCATTTGAAAACGCAAGATGAAGGTGACTGTAGAAAGTGGCTTGCCTGAAATGATGTATTAGATCTAGTAGGATGCTCATTATTCTTTACCATTTCCACCTGCAATTACACCTTTTCAGCTGCTTACCTGTTATCTGATTGCTCTGTACATGTTCTGTCAATTGCAAGAAAATTCCAAAGAAGTGAAGACATGCATTGTAAAAGCAACATTTCTTATAGAAGTTTCATTGGAGAAAGTATGCAGTTTTCTCTTAAATAGTAAATCTGTCTGAAAAAAGGAATCCTTAGTGTAGTAAAAGAGAACTGAAATAGTAGTAACACTTTGAAGTAGAACTACAGTTGTGTAGGATGTTAAAAGGCAGCATGAAGTCAGAATCCGATATAGTATAGAAATTTAAAGAAGAAATTATTTATTTAAAACAATAAGCCAATAACACAATCTTACTGAAAGTGATTTGAGACGATGGGATGGTACTGAATTTTCAGGACAAAGGCAGTAATCAGAGTTTAGGCAGGAGTTTTGATTGTGTGGACAGACAGGAAAGGTCAGACCTTTGAGATGTTTTGCAAAGGAATGACAGCTTGAGAAAGCTTAAATATTTAAGTCAAAAGAAGAGATGAGTAAAATAAGATGGTAACACTACAGACAGAAAAAAAAAACTGGATTTTTTTTTTTTTAAACCTGGACAAAAAGAGAGACCCTGAGGAAAAGGGTCAAACAGAAACTAGAATTCAGAAAGGAGGAATGAAAATTGATTATTGAGATAAGTAAAAAAGCTAACAAAGAACAGCAGAGAAGCCTTGTCAATGTCTGGTCTAGTGTACAAATACATGAGAGAGTCCAATGGCAGGGTAAAGGCTATGCTGGGGTTTCTATCATTTTGGTGTAAATAGGGGATTGAAACATGTACAGAGAAGTTGTTGCAGGAAAGAGTTGTAGACTAGAAGGTTGAAGAATCATGCTAACTTTTAATATGAGAGATGTAAAATTTACTAACCAGAGTAAACTTTATATTTGGCTTCATAAAAGCCAAAGTGGAGAAATGCTGAATGAGAAATGAAGTGGAGCTGAAGGCAAAAGTTTATGTGTAGTGCAACATCTTCACAGCACTTATATACAGAAATAAACAGCAGCATGGCAGCAGCAGCAATGTGTACACATATAGGTTAACACTAATTAGGAACGGGCAGATGACAAAAAGATAAGGATGACAGGTACCAAGAAGGCAGATAAAGTGACAAGGAAGGACACAGGAACTGGATAGTATAGAAGTGATAAGAAAAAAGTGAAGTCTGTGTCAGGGAAGACTGCAGGAAAGGACAGGATGCTAAAGAATTTATTAGTCTAAAATTTGAATTTGTGTGGAGGGAAGCATGTGAACTGTTATTTTCCAATCTGCACAAAATAATTGTTTTAATTATCCAATAATTATTACAGTTAACTGTTGTCTTTCTCTCTTCCTATTCTTGTGGATTAGTCTTACATAGCAGAAAAATGAAGTCAGTGTTTGTCAGTAGGTATTAATGGTTAAGCTGAATAAAGCAATTGCTGGGCAAAGCCTTTGTCTCAAATAGTACAAAACTGTGGTTGGTGCTCTTTAACAAAGCCAGCACAATGTGTATCACTTGTACCTAATTAAACAGTTCTGTCTTTTTCAGATTCTATGTTAGTGAGATTACAGAATAAGCTTTCCAGTGCAAAACAAGCATCTGTTTAATTCAGATGACGATGTTTTCAGCAGGCTGCGCTCTTCCATAACAGCCAGAAGTCCTCACTGTGCCTTACTACAGTTTACTTCTTTATACAATAGCTAAACTCAAGAGCTCATGGAAAATTCCTTACAGTCTATGTTTCAGCTAGAAAGCTTCAGCTTTCCAGCAGTCTGGAAAGACTAATGAAATTTTGTCTTAAATTAGCCTTTTTAATTAAAAAAAAAAAAAAAAATTTATCCAGCTATCCTCTCACTTCCAGAAGAAACAAGCAAACATTGAAGCAAAAGGAAAAACCCCTATCCTTAGTGTGAAATTTTTTTACCATGAGATTTAAAATCACGTGAGAGTAAAAGTACACGAAAGATAGGTCAGCTAACACATTTTGTTACCACCATGTTTACTAATAACTGTCTGTACAAACCAGTGACAGGATGTGGTCCAGGCACACCCAGGACTCAGAATCTGATGTCTTTTATCCTTAGTCGGAATATGGATCAGGGACCACGAGGGACTCGATCTACTCCTGCGCATTACAATACTCTGAACCGAATGGATAGACATCGTGTTATAGATGACCACTACTCCCCGGACAGAGAGAGGTAAATATCTCACTGGAATTAGAAACAGCTGTAGCCTACACCCATCAGTGTGAATTACTTCAGCATGGTAGCTCATTAAAGTAAACAGCAAAATTACTTGCCTAATGCCACACATGAGTGTTTCTCTACTCAATTATCCACTGGTTATGTGATATACATTAAAAAATATACAGTGCACACAAGGCTGACAAAACTGTCAAGTTAGTGTGTCTTTGCCAAGAGGGAATCTGAAAAATCTATGAGAAATTATATACTATAAAAGACAAATAGCTTAGTTGTCCTTTTTTATGTACTATATTAATAAATTCTTTAAATGCTGAATATCTTTTAAAAAGATCTAAAAGTAGATTTAGTCATTTTTGCTGCTGAATAAAAAGGCATAAAAATGGATAATTTCAGCTCAGTATTAATGTAATACTCCAATTGGATACAGTACAATTCACAGACATAACAAATGTATATTCTAGCACTGTGTTTGTCTTTTCTCAACTTTATGAGCCATTTTTGTGAAACAAACGTAGAAACTCAAAAAAATGTTATGGCGATGTGTGTTAGAACAAAATTGGGGTCTTTGTGTTTAGAGGCACATCTTATCATGACTGATGCTTTGCATCATGGGACTTTTCCAAAGAGCAAGCAGAGCTGTAGCAACTTCTATGAATTTTAATGATGTAAAAAATAATTGCAGGCAATAGTTGGCTAATGTAGTTAATTTTGCTGAATTAATTTGAGTGGTGCCTTTGTGACATTGAAAAAAAGAAATTAATAAGGTCTTTTCCACCTCATTGTCTTCAGGTGAGAAAACCAAAAAAAAAGCAATTTTTACATTTGACTTTGAAAATCTTCCAGATCCTTATACACCAAGCTGAAAACCTGCACATTATAATCAGAGTGGCATTATTGATAGATATTGTCCCATTTCATAACTGCATATAGCAAAGAGTAATACAGGTATATTCTGTAATCTTAATGAGTGCTGTGTGATTAGTATTTGAAGTTAATACTTTTACAGATGATTATTACAGGTTATTCCTCAAGTCACATCAAAGATAATTGGTGCTGCTAACTGTAATACAATGAATTTTAGAAATCAGTGCCTTTTTCTTAGCCGTATTGAATAGAAAACATCAATGTCTTAAAAGGACATTAGTGTGATGGCAAATGATTGTAATGAATATAAGACAATCTTTTTCAGAAAATAATAAAAATAATTCATTGTTCCCCATAAGGTAAAATAGAAAAAAAGAGTACCAGAAAACAAAATACCCCCAAAACAACGAACATATTTATTCAAGTGATTTGTAATTGAATTTGTCCCAAAAAATTCAAATAGGCAAAAAAATTAAGATGTTGAAGAGCAATAGAGTATTTATCATCCAGAATTTTAATTGTATTCGTTACAAGTATAATAGATCATAGATGAATCTCTTTTTTTTGCATTAAACTATTTAATATTTCTATTTAAGTTGTGTAAAAGAAGAATGCTGTTTATTTGGCTCATTTAAACTATCTGATTTTCATACAGAAGGCCACAACTAAGGATTCTGAGTTGTGTCCTTAAAAGAAAATACCAATGCTTTTGGGATAATATTATGTTGATTTTTAGACCAGTCATCCTTGAAATAGGATCTAAACTTGCCCTCAGAGCTTTTATATGCCTTATGGCTCCTGGGTTTGTTCACTGTGCAAGTTTGCTTGCTATCTCCCAGTTAAATGCATAGCAATGCAAGGTGGCTTGAAGTACAGCACTGTAATCTTTCCCCATCACTTCAACCAAATAACCCTTCCTGGTCTGGCTTGTCTTAGAGAAAGAGAATTGGGTTTTTTTTAGAATATGTTAGAAAAACAATGTCAGAAAGTTGTTGGTGATGAGATTATTGGATTTTCACACAACCAATATGGATGAATGGGTATTCGCTTGTTAGGTGCGCTCTGAATCTCTGAACTCAGGTTTATATGTTGTCTGTGTAATCATGTTGTTGTCTAACTATGCCTCTATTGTGACATAGAGTCTCTGAAGCATATTGGTTTTAGGCAACATTCAAGAGAATAGAAAGACTATTCCCAAACATTTATCATACTTTATAGTAATTGCTACTTTGACAGTGGTTTTATAAATAGAAAAAGTATTAGACTTCAGATTTTGTTAGTGAATATTATAACTGTATGCATTACATCATAAAAAACAACAGTGTGTACACAAGTCTCTAAACTAACTCTCTAATGGTATTGACTCTGAAAACTGCTGGAACTTCAGGCAGTTTGGAGAAGTGGAAAAACGGAACCTTTGTATAGGTTCATAATCTGTCTACTCATCATCCTTGTTTTGTTCCACAATAACCTCTGAAAAAAATCAGACTTTGCTTTCCCTCAGCTCTGATGGTTTTTTTTTTCTGTGGTTCATTTATCCCTTGAAACTGTTTACGAAAAAAGGGACTTTGAAAAAGTACCTTCTTGTAGACATGACTCAGTTGCTAAGTTAAAATATGACTAAGATTATGTGCAACAAAATTCTTTTCTTCCTTTTCTAGATAATTCAGATTGTACTCAGGCCCACAGCTCTAACCAGCTTAGATACTATTTAACAGCTATTAATCTAACCATATTCTTTATCCTAGATATGTTCTTCCTGAGACATGCAATTGCTAGTGGAGAATTTAGCCTAGATGTAGTAGGCCAGAGCATTCAGAGAATGCCTAACTCAAATAGTTTTGCAGTGCAAACGTATGAGAAAACTCCTATTTTCTACTAGGCATTTCAAAGAAAGCAAGAGAGAAAAAAGCTATCCCTTCCTCAGTATTATTGCACAGCTTCTATTTTAAGGAACAAAAGTTATTATCTGCTCTGTTAAAATAATGGAGTAGTCATAGCCATGATTATTTAAAGAATTATTCTCCATTAACTTTAAATCACTTTAGATGGTATCTTTAAATCACAAAGATGGTATCTTGATATGCTGGGACTAGCATGACTATCATACCACTATTACTGAGAGATGATAGCATTAGCACATTTAAATACAGACTTTCTGTTGAACATTTTGTTTGTTTCATGCTGTTGAAAGAAGTTTGGATTTTTTTAAACATGTCTTAAAGTAAATGCCAAAATACATGCCAGAAATTCTGCTTACTATAATCAAACCATTGAAGACCAAAATAATTAACTACCATGCGTCTGCTGCATGTTAGATAAGATACCATTTCATTAGCTGCTTTCATTACTTAATACAAAATTAAATGTGGGCAAGAGCAATATAAATTCTACATTTCTAAAAGTAATTTTACACTGGCAGTTGCTCTATCTGCAAGTAGCAGGCTCCTAATCTAACATTCTTAATAGCTAGATGCCAGATTAGGTCAAACTAGGAGAGTTTTTTGAGACATTTCACTATAGGAAAAAACAGAAAACTTAACAGTTGTTGTTTGTTTTTTGTTTTGTTGACATATGGGTCAAGATATATTGGTACATACCATGGATATGCAATGTCATCTCTGCTTTGCTTCTTCATATATCCAGTAAAGTAAAAAAAATGCATTACTGAAAATTTGCTTTTAGCTATGTTATAAAATGTATGCATCAGTTTATATCTCAATAATTGCAGTGTTTCTTTAAGCTATTTTTCTCCCTTAAAAATTTTACCATGTGCATTCATAATATATTGCATTCTTAATTATTTTGTATATCTATGCCTACAATTGCAAGTAAAAAACATCTTAGAGATTGTACCGACAAGGATTCCTATAAATAACACTGTCCTACACTTTCCATTAACAGATTCTGTTTTCAGTTACTTTGATGTTGCCAAATACAATTTCCTCTCCCAGGGCTCTCACTCATGAGGCCTAATGGATTTAACTACTGAAGGGACTGCAATCTGAGCACACTGACATGTTTTAGCCTTGCAGTAAGGATGACAGAAAGGAGGGGGTTTTTTTCTGTAGCTGCTGTTATTTACAGTAGGCACATTACTTCACAGTGAAATCACTGTAAAATTACACAACTATCTACATGACCCACCTGGTGCGTTGATGTGTCTGCTGAAAGATGGTAATGTCCAACAGAGGGATAGAGCAGGAAGGTGGCAAGAGAAAAGAAGTCTTGCAAATGTAGTTACATCTCTAAGGATTCATGATTCAGAACCTTGGAGCTGAATTAAAAAACAAACAAACAACAACAAAAAGTCATTTATACATAGATACATAGGGGACAGGGACGTCATTCAAGAAGATGGATCTAGGCTCTTCTCTGTAGTTCCAACCAATAGAATGAGAGGCAATGGGCAGAAAACACAGGAAGTTCCACCTGAACAGGATGAATAACTTCTTTACTGTGCGAGTTACCACACACTGAAACAGTTTGCCCAGAGAGGTTGTGTAGTCTCCCTCACTCCCTCACTAGAGATATTCAAGAACTCTCTGGATGCAGTCCTGTGCCATGTGCTCTAGGATGACCCTGCATGAGCAGGGAGGTTGGACCAGATGACCCACTGTGGTTCCTTCTAACATTACTGATTCTGTGTGATTCTATGTGATTCTGTGTGAGACAGTGAGCACGGTTTCACCAGGGGCAAGTCCAGTCTGACCAAACTACTGGTCTTCTATGATGCAGTAACTATGTCACTGGACAAAGGTAGGGCTACAGGTGTCATCTATCTGGACTTGTGTAAGGCCTTTGACATGGTCCCCCATGACATCCTTATCTCTAAACTAGACAAATATGGATTTGATGAGAGGAATTGATTGGACGATCGCATCCGGAGGGTAGTGGTCAATGGCTCAATATCTTGATGGGCATCAGTGACAAGTGATGTCCCCCAGGGGTCCCTATTTGGGCTGGTACTGTGTAATATCTTCATCAATGACATAGAGAATGCACTCTCAGCAAGCTTGCAGATGAAACCAAGCTCAGTGGTCTGGTTGACACACCCAAAGGACAGAATGCCATCCAGAGGGACCTAGAGAAGCTCGAGAAGTGGACCTAGGGGAACCTCATGAGGTTCAACTAGGAAAAGTGCGAGTTCCTGCACCTAGGCCAGGGCAACCCTCGGTATCAATACCTGCTGGGGGATCAAGGGATTGAAAGCAGCCCTGCTGAGAAGGACTGGGACGTATGGGAAGACAAAAGTCTGGACATGAGCTGGCAATCTGCCCTCACAGCCCAGAAAGCCAACCGTATCCTGGACTGCATCAAAAGAGGCATGGCCAGCAGGTCAATGGAGGCAATTCTGCCCGTCTACTCTGCTCTGGTAAGACCCCACCTGGAGTACTGTGTCCAGTTCTGGAATCCTCAGAATAAGAAAGACATGGGCATGTTGGAATGAGTCCACAGAAAGGCAACAGAAATGATCAGAGGTCTGGAACACCTCTCCTGTGAGGAAAGGCTGAAAGAGTTGGGGTTGTTCAGCCTGGAGAAGAGAAGGCTCTGAGGTGTATATAACCTCATATAACCAATGCACGCAGCATGGGGA
>VZRW01004842.1:167-25802 GCA_013398125.1 Aegotheles bennettii
ACATGGGGACTACCTGTTCCTGAATATTCAAGAACTCCTTCTTAAAACACATCCATCCTTCCTGGGCCTTCAGGACTGACTCCCAAGGGATGCTATCAATCAAACTCTTAAACAGGGCAAAGTCCACCTGCTGGAAATCTAGGGTGGTAGTTCTGCTGGTGCCTCTCCTAACTTCACTCTGTATTGAAAACTCTATCATTACATGGTCACTATGCCCAAGACATCCACCAACCACAACATCACTCAGTAATCCTTCTCTATTCACAAATAACAGGTCTAACAGGACACCTCCTCTGGTAGGCTCACTTAGCAGTTGTGTTAGGAAGTTATCTTCCACACACTCCAGGAACCTCCTAGACTGCTTCTTCTCTGCTATATTTCCAGCAGATATCTGGCAAGTTGAAGTCACCTGCAAGGGCTGGTGACTGTGAAACTTCAGTCAGTCGCTTGTAGAATGCCTCATCAACTTGTTCATCTTGGCTGGGTGACCTATAACAGACTCCTACCATAACATCTGCTCTGCTGACCTTCCTCTTGATCTTTACCCATAAGCATTCAACCTTATCATCATTGACATCATTATCAATTTCAATACGATCAAAACACTGCTGAACATACAGAGCTACCCCACCCCCTCTCCTATCTTGTCTATCTTTTCTAAAGAGCTTATAGCCTTCCCCTACAGCACGTCAGTCATGAGAGTCATCACACCATATTTCCGTGATAGCAGCTACATCATAACTTTCCTGCTGTACAATGCATTTCAGCAAAAGTGGTCAGTCACCAAAGTAACATTAACCATGAAAAATTCACTTGGTATTAGTGAACATAACATTGTGTACAATTCCATGGGAGTTACAATTTTTTTTTACTCATTGACACCTTTGAAATTCTCTGTACCAGGCGTTTTTCATATACCCAAACAGTTCTTGATATAGAGAATTCTCTGTTAAAAACAAAAAACATGCTCTCCTCCTCCCCTCCAAACAGAGAAAGACATGGACATGTGTACAAACATACAGAGAATAAAGAAAAAAAAAAGGAGTTGTATTGCTTATTTTTCATTCATATAAATAATTCTTTTGTGCTGCCAGATCCAATAACGGACTTGAAGCCACTGCCCATTTCCCCATGATCCCTTCATGAATCAAAGGAAGGAAGCAGACAGATACAAAACCACCACAGCCCCTTGGCAGCTTTTGCTACTTAGCAGCTTTTTTTTGGAGCGAAACAATTTACCCAGAAATGTACTGATGTCTCCTTTCCCTTTGAACACCTTCACAGACTCTTTTCTATCCATAGTGGCAATCATCAGTGGTCTGTCTTCACTCTCAGTGCTTCTCACAGTCTGATACCACATTACTGATGTGAGATATGTAGATCAGTAGATCACACCTCCTTCAGGCTGATCCAGAGCATATTTTTACCTCACATTTTGAAATCAATGTTTCCCTACCTTTTTCCCATACGGCTTTTCACATAGGGCCGAAGCATTTCCATAAATATCCATGAAGCTTCTTCCCTCTCATATTTCAACTATGTCCAGCAACATACACTTCAAATTTGCTCACCTTTTCTTGCCTATCAGAAAAAAAACACAAAACACTGCACTGCAGATGTGCTGGAACTATTGCCACGCATCTTTGTTGTGTCATTGCTTCCTTGTATAGTTTCATCTGCTTATATCCATTCAGAGTATTTGAAGTCCTTTGAGGCAAGAACAAGCATTTTGCTTTTTGTTTTTAATAGGTCTGAAGCAATGAGGCTTTGTACTGTGACAGTAGGGTAATACAAATAAGCAAATAAATAATGACAATTTAAGAGATGTGAAAATTCCTTTCTCAAGTTGGCATACCTTTGCTATAGATAGGACATGAGTAATGAATGTCAAAAACAGAAAAATGTCAGCAAAATAATGTTCCTTTTTCATTAAATGAGAGAGTATAAAATTTCCTTTTTCTTTTACTTTTCATTATGCTGAATACTGTATGATTGGCTAGTTTTCCTTTCTGAGGTGTTCCCTGCAGCCCCAGGAGAACGAAGGTGATGTGGAAGGAGGACTTGTAATACTTAGAGGGAACTGGTCTTTTGAATAGGAAAGTTCCGTTTTAACACACTTTTCAGAACAGTCCTGAACTATACTGAAAACACTATTTTTATATTTTATTCTAGTCATCTCCTTCAGGACACCAGAGATATGCAAATAATAGCTGAAGCTGGAAGTAAGAAAGAAATTTTTGCTACTGGGATTATAAGGTGCTTTAAGAATTCATTTCCTTTCACAAATTTCAAACCAGCAGTTAATTAACTATACATGGTAATTTCACTTTCTTAACCATTGTCAATATTTGGAAGCTTCTTTTATAGATTTGTGATTAACTTCTAATTATAAACTAATTACACTGTTCATAGTAATAGAGGATCTTGTAGGTTGACACAGAATCTATAAACAATGCCCAGGAGACAGGAGTAGATTTAATGTATTCCAGTCTTGTCATCTCCTTTTATTAACCAAGAAAGTCTCAAGACACCTAGTGCTCTATCTTGGGAGCTATTCTTGCCTCCACTAAGAAACTGAAAAAGAATTTCAGCTGCCAACAAATGACATAGGTAAACTTTCTGCTTTCTTCAAGTTTAAGCAAGGTGATAAGAAAGTAAAAAGTGGAACACAATGGCAGACAGATAGGACAAATGAATTGCTGCTTTACTTGGTAGGGAATGGATTCACAGTGTCTGCCTGAAAAAATCATCATTCCCCCTGCTTATTACCTAAGAAGATAAAACTGAAGGTTCAGAAGAACTTGGGCTGACATGTCTAGCAAAAGTAGGATTCCATCATGTTTTTTGTACTATATTCTACTTTTTTCCTTGTTGAATCACTTATTTTATCCACTGATATGTTCCCTTTTATTTTGTAAATATTTCCATCTACTGCTGCTCACTCTTCATTTCCCTAGAAAGTTTTGCTATCTCTAAAACTTATATTTTGCTTCATGTTTCAATTAGATTAATTATAAATACTATGATATTTTGCTTCTCTCATTGCACCAGAATATAAAATCATTGCTGTGCAACAGTGTACAAACAGTTTGCCATTTTGGGCTGTGAAACTGATTTTGTTCTTCCCCCTACATTTGCAAAATATCAGTGTGATTACAGCCCTCCTCAGGCTGAAACCGGGTAGCAGATTATCAATGGGCAGAGTCAGCCAAGACAGTGGGAAAAACATCTTTGGGAGAGAACAACCCTAAAGGTATTCAATTTGTTCCTAAAAACCTCAGAGAAAGCCTTCTAGTGAATAGGTAATAGGAATGGACCAGGTGTGATAACAACTTTTATGGACTAGCATGGACACACACTGAGACACTGATAAGGAATATAAGGAAATTGAAGAACTGAAAGTTGTGTCCACAGTTCTGGGAAAAAAAGTGGCAGTCATACTGAAACTAACAAACAAATAGATATATGTGAAGTCTTACTCTCTGTAGCCTGCTCTACAAATCACATGATTCCTACAGGATAAAATCCACCAATGTGCAGTGACAAAATTAGATGCAAAACACACAAAAGGTAAGTTAGAAGTAAAACTGGCAAGTTAAAGTAACCTGAAGTGTTTCTGATGCGGTTGCTCTTCCTGGTCCAGAGATGTAATAGGGCTCCATCTCTGCATCTTGTTCACTTCAATTTAGATCAGGGCGGTATCTTGGACACAGATTAAAAGAAAAGGGTACACATATTGTGGGGTTTATGTTTTCAGCCCGGCCCTTCATCTGTGAGATTTGGAAAAATCCCACGTGCCTAATGAGCTGATCACACTGAGACTTTTACACTTGTCTTGTTGCTATGGCATAAAGAACAAATGCTTTGCTCTTACTTGATAAGGAAAAATATGGTAAGCCTTGACTTGGTTGAGACATCACCAGATCTGCTAACATAACTGAGTGAGCACAGATATATCTGATTCATGTTGTTTTTTCTTCTATGCTTTGCTCACCAACAGAACAATTCACTCCTCTGAGATATATTATTTTGTCCCCTTTAAAAAGGCAAACATATACTGCTTACTAGTCAAATTTAACTTAGATTAGTACTACCTTTTATTTCTTTTCTCCAGATGTCAAAATGAACAGCTAAATGTGTGTTATGAAAAAGACTAAAAGTTTTAATAGCAGAAGACTAGTTCAAGTGTAAGAGGAAGTGCTCAAATGTGCCTGGGAGAAAAAGCAGACTCCAAACACCTTCAGTTCCATTCTTTGAGTGTATCTAATAGTCACATTTGTTAAGGCTCTGAGACCGCACAGTCCTGGAGAATTCTTGGACAACTCAGCTCAACTACTCTACTCCCCTCAGCCCACTTCGATATTTCATCTGGTGAGGTCACAAGGAGGCAGACACCAAGGTGTGGGCACTGAGCTTTTCAGCTTCATGGGACCGAGAACAAACTCAAACAGGAAACTCATCTTTGTACACTCTGTCTGACAGATTTCTCTGTTGTCAAAGTATGTCCTATCAGTAGGTCTTTTGGATTCCTCAAGCCCAGGTAAGTTGGCTATTATCACTGTCACAGTTGTCTGAAAAGGACTATTGACCACTCAGGAAAAAACTCAAATGTAACCAGAGGAGTAGAAAGAGATGTATGAAGATAAGCAGAAAAACAAAACAAAACAAACAAAAAACAAAACAGAAAAAAAAAAAACAAAATAAAAAAAGTCAAAAACAACACTATGTATATTTACTTTGGCGAAGGGGAGTAATACAACTGGTTAGGCAAAAGGAATGGATATGTTTTAAAAATAGTAGAATTAAAAAGTAACTGAAGGGGGGAGTCCTTGATTTTTCATCTGTCTTAATGGCCTTCTGCCATCTAAATTGGAGCAATTTTTAAAAGGCTGTTACAGATGCAGATGTCAAAGATATTGTCGCAGAGGAATTTGGGCTACAGAATCTGCAAGAAAAGATCTCAGTGGCATAAAATCTAAAATTTATTCTCTATGCAGGATTGGAATAGCAAGCCAGTTGTGATTTCTATTCTCTACTCAAAGACTTGCAGACGTGCATGCTCTGTACAAAGCCCACTCACAGCTATTGATGTAAGTTCAGCCACATCCAGCACCAGGGACTTGAGGAAGTCAGGCCCTGACCCCAGTCATGCATTACTCCTAAGCCATGGCTGGCAGATCACCTTCCTCATGTATTGCTTCAGCCTTGTGGTCAGCTGTCTCCACAGAAGGGACACTCATGGATTTGTGAACCTGAGACATTACTCTCTTCCATACTTTTTTCTTTCTAATTTAAATGGTTTGCATGAATCATCATGGGTCACATCATCCCAGGTCACTCTTTTTGACTTTCTGTGTTGCTAAAGTGATTTAATAGTTGTTGCCTTCATCATTAGTTGTTCCCAGAATGTCACTTCTTGCAAGAATGTGAAGCTGTTAATATTCAACTGTATTTCTTTGCTTCTCCCCGTGTCATACCTAACCATTAAAACAGGGCAAGTGTAGTCCAGAGACTTTAGGTGACCCTTTCCACAACAATTGTCTATACTTTCCTTTGTTTTCTCTGCTTATATCAAAATCATATAATGTTAGAACTGGGCAGATGTCATCAAAGTCTCACTTATCTGAGAAGGGCTTTTTTGGCAGGTTTCTCCTGGAGACAGATATGTACAGCCTGTTAA
The DNA here is from genome assembly GCA_013398125.1 of Aegotheles bennettii. Lineage (NCBI taxonomy): Eukaryota > Metazoa > Chordata > Aves > Caprimulgiformes > Aegothelidae > Aegotheles > Aegotheles bennettii. The sequence goes on from VZRW01004842.1 coordinate 5,848, forward strand.
AAACTGTCATCACACCCATCTATAAATACCTCATATTGCTGACTCCTCATCCTCTGAGATTATTTCACCATCCCAGCAGTCATGAAAATTAGTCAGTACTTAGAGAGATGATGACCTGGCAGTTGGCACTTGCCCACAGAGCATTGGCCCAGAGTCAGTTTGCAATAGCTGAGACAGATAAGATGGGATCTATTTCAAGCTACAGACACTCATTCAAGATTGGGTATTGCACCTGTGACACAAGATAATGTGTGAGGGTAAACCCAGAGAGTAATTAAAACATAAATCCATCTAGAAATTGTCTCTAGAGCTAGATAGACTGCCAGTTTGAACTGACAAAGTATTGGAGAGTACAAGCATAAGTTGGCCTAGTGTGTGTATGCAATGCAAGCACCATTTCAACACTCTCAATTCTTACTCTTTCAAAGTCTGAAAAATATTTATGCTGCTTCTAACAAAATGTTTAGTATCCTCCCATTGATCACCCAAAGCAGCAGAACTTCAGCTTTCAGCCTTCGCTAGTATTATATTTGAAACATTGTTGTATGCTTCCTTAGGGACCAACTTGCTAGGTCCTGAGAAATCTAGCATTAAAAATTGTCCATAATTTGCATAATGTGTTCTTTTTCTCTAGACTGAGAAACTGCAGCTTCAGAATTCCTGCAGATGTGCCTCTTCTCTATGACCGTGGAAGACACTGAAAGATTTGTGCTTACCTGATAACTTCCTTTCTTTGACGGTTCGCTCTTGTAATCTGATGTGTTTGGGAAGTTTCATTGCACTGTTTAAATATAGATCTTACTGACAAGAACTTAAAGAGCCTTTATCCAAATGTATCATAATGTGCTTGTCAACATACAACCACTAGGGAAGAAGTGAAACTTTAGTTTTCAAATATTTGATTCTGGGATCTATTCTTACCAAGGATGCTTTTAAGCCTCAGACACACAAGATACCTCTGTTTTCGATATATTACGTAGGGGAATAGACAGCTGCAAGTGGTTAAAGTGAAAAAAAAAACCAAAACCAAATAGCAGACAGAGACATATTTTTCAATCTCTAATCACAAATGTATTCAAATTTGTTTTTCCTGTGTAAACACATATTGCATGTGTTGACATTAGAATCAGCAATAATATATGAGCTGCGAATCAGTGGGACAAAAATTCTTACATTAGTGAAATGTACAAGTGATATCATGAAAAAAATATTAAAAACTAGTATTAAAGTAAAATACTATAAGGAGCTGGCTAAGAAAAATCCATTTTAGGAGACAGGTAAAGCTAGTCAAAGGAAATGCCTGTACTGAGATGGGCAAATCTGAATATACTAAAAAAGCCAATGAGAGCTACATTTTTAAGATTCCGCAGCTGAAGATCATATCGCAGACAGGAGATGTGATCCTAACAAAGTATTCTGTTTCTGATATTGGGCAGTATCATATGCTTAAAACCAAATGGGAAAGCAAAGGCAACATGTGCTGACAGTGCCCCAGCAACACTACCCATCTCCCTGAAATCTGTAATACAGAGATTTTTGAAGCAGAAATGATGTCACAGTGCTTGACAACTTCCTTTGTTTTTTTCATTTGCGAATTTGTCTAAATGCTTTTTGTACCTCTAGAAGCCTGGAGCAACCTAAATACCAAGTGACAGTGAAGACTACAGCCTACCTTCCTCCTGTTGGAAAGGGTGATACTTTTGTGTGTTTCCAGCCTCTCACCTGAAAGATTTGCTTGCTGTTTCCTGTACAGTAAAGGATGTACACTAGGATGGTAAGTCAGGAGGGGAAGTTGCCACAGAATCAAATGCCAAGGCACAGATTAAAATGAACTCTGAAATCACATGCTTCGGATACATATGATTTATGCATCTAAAACCCATGTTTTTGTCTTAACTGTATTTGTTTGCATTCATTGAAAAAGTCTGAGAAGTGAAACTGAGAGATTTCACATGAAAGAGACAATGAGAAGGAAGTTTCAGAACCATTTGTTGGCTGAAGTATAGCTATCTGCTTAAAACATTCCTCAGATCAAATTCTTATTTGCAGAGGATAGCAGGCTGAGAGACAGGAGGTTCAGGAAATGACTAAGTAAAAATGGCAAACTAAACTGCAAAGTGTGATTAACCCTGAATGTCCATACACAGTGATACAGACAAATGAAAGATATAACTGATTTATTGCAATGAAATTACAAGTTTATATTCCATAACACCCAAGGAAAATTTCTATATTGTGATAATCACCATATCCCAAGGAATGCCTGGGGTTCCTAGGTTTTGTTACATCCCAGTATCTATGGGAACAGCTTTTGAAATTATTCTGTAGAAATTTGTGTTATTGGGGTAAAGAAGGAAACTCAATAACTCAAAGTTCTGTTTGATGGCCTGAGATCTTTATATCCTGATTGGTTGTAAACTGTGGAGATACAGAGCCCAAATCTATAAACATATTGGGTACGCATCTCAGAGCAGTGTGCTAAATAAAGTAATCAACTTTAGTGAGCTTTAACACTGACAGGATGAGAGAATACAACAACAGTTTTGTTTTCTGAGGGAAGAAATTATAGAGTGTGAAAATACATACTCAGGAGATACAGAGTCAAAAGTTACCATTTTATCAATCACACTCTGTTGTGTGTCACACTGGATGATGAAAGTTCTGAGGCAGACTTTGCTAAGATATGAACATACAAGTGTGGTTTGATTAATTTTCTGTCATATTCTGAAACAAAAGGCTTCAACCAGTGTGAACAAATTATAATTTCATTTCATCCATATGACTGAAAATTAACTTCTCATTTCCATTTTTCAATTATATATAATATTTACTCATGTAAATAGTGCTAATGAACTTTGTTAAACAGCCTTTCAATACTGAGTTTCACCTATTCATCAGGGACACATGTTCTATCTGAGAAAATTAAACTATAGTTCATTTTTTATTACCATTATTAACATAGCAGTGTGGGGTGTATATTTTGAACCTGGGCTAACCATTTCTGTTACAGATTGCATTACTTGTTTTCAACGGACAAATTCAATCTGTTGATTTTAGAAACTGTTCTTCACACCATCTGAGTAGATAAGGATGCATACAAATTCAAAATACTCAACATAGCACAGTGATATCATAGAATTAGAGAATTATTTTGTTTGGAAAAGACCTTTAAGATCATCAAGTCCAATTATTAATCCAGCACTGCTCAGCCCCCCACTAAACCATGTCCCTAAGCATCACATCTACCTCTGTTAAACACATCTGAGCTCTGTTCAGTAAGCCTTATTTACAATCTCAGGTTTATATTTCAACTCCAAAGTCAATGGAACTTGTGTGTCTTTCACCATAATATTGTGATTCTCTTGCTATTTGAGTCAAGAACTTCCTCAGAGAATCAGCAGCTGTAAATACAGCATACCTCCTATGTGTACTAGCTGGCTAGTGGTTTACCTCTTCTTTTACTATAAACACATCTAGCAAAATTTGCAGTGTCTTTCAGTTAAAACAAAGGCCTACCATAGCTCTGCTATATTGATTTTTGGTAGGTATTTTGTTGTTGTTGTTGCCATTCTTGTTTCCTATTGTGAAGACATGTGACAGGTTTTTTTAATTTCTTTCCATTTTGGAACAGAACTGAAACAGTTACTTGCATTAGCTTAAAATTGGTAGCTAATAGTCAAATCGAATGCATTCTCATAATCTTCATATATAGTGCAGAAAGAGCACTATTAAACCACATACTTATATAGAGAGAGGCTGAAAGAGAATTTTAATACATCTGCTTTCTTTAGGTGTAACTAGTTCAGCAGAAAAGACTTTTTCTGCATATCCGAACTTGTCAGATATTACCTGACCATAAATTCAATGTACATGTCAACCAAGGTCATCAAAGATACTAATAAAAGTAAATTAATTTGGTTTTTATTGACTAAGGACAATAGAAAAAATCTAAATCGGAGACATCTGTTATGATTTCTATTTATCTATGACAACTATATATTTAAAATAATTTTTGGTTCTGTTTTTCCCAACTGGGTACATATTTTGCTAATTATGAAAAGACAGACTAAGAAGATGAAGACTGTATTTGAAAATTTGATGTAGTATTTTAGGTGTTTATTTTTATTTATGGAACTGACATTATTTGAAAAGCTGTCATACTTAGCTTTCCAAGTACAAAAAACTCCTTCACTAGCCATGAGAAATCACAAATATTGGAACTCAAGTCTGTTTCTGGTCCAGGACTAAGTTTTGTTCAACCTGGGTATGGTCCAGTGTAATTTTGATGCAGGAAAGAAAACGTTCCTCTAGGAATTTTATTTAAAGAGTGGCAGCTGTTTGAGGATACTTAAGGGCTAAGAATGTCAAAATGAATCTTAGAAGAGCTGAATTAGTGAGCTGAGGACAGGTTAGCAAGTCCAAGGTAAATGAAAAATACACTATTTCCTGTGGTTCTGAAATTTCTTACATGGATTTTACACCTGGACATGTGCTGTCCACTTGCACATGTGTAGAATATATTTTTTAGGAAATGAGTGTTTGCTTTATCTTTTATCTTTCATATGTTTTTCATATCCAAATTATCTCACTTTCCTCCAGCTGTGAATACATCTCATGCCACATTTTTGGTACCCTGTCAATAGTGACCTAAATCACAACCATCTGCAATATTCTTGCAAAATAAATGTATTATAATGACTCAATTAATATGAAATCACTGCACAGACAAAGATATTGTTGAATTAATCCCTTAATGTGTGCTTTTCAAAGTTTTATATAGTTTCTACATCAGTACTTTGTACAATGAACCAGGAAGAAAGTGGCACAATATTATTGTCAGTCAATATTCCATTAAAAACAATCCGTACTGAAGATTTTTTAACTTTATAATCACTACCTTATTTTGCAAAGTAAAATTTCCATGAGGTAGCCTTGTGAAACTGAAATTCAAGATAGGCACATGTATATATATATATATACACACATATATACTGCTTCTGTGACATATGAACTAGAGCTGGCATAATTCATTTAGTAAAAAAATGAGATAATTAGGAAATACTCATTAATTTTATCATGCAATATTTGTGAACTGGGCAATGTTCACTAGAGCCATTAAAGGTTATGTTGAGAAAGTGTAAAGACTGAAAGATTCAAAATCTGATGAAAAACAATTGTGGTTCCTATGTTTCAAAAAAGAGTAAAGGGAAGTGATGAAATTACAGATTTATCATTCTAACTTCAGAACCCAAGACTGGAAATGGGGAAAATTAAAAAAAAATCTTGAGGTAAATGCTTGAAAAACAACAACAGATAAACAGATACATATACAGATTCATTTAAAAAAAAGGATTTCAAAACCGCTCAAGTTTCTCAAAGTGTAGCACAAAGAAATAGGAGAAGTGGTTGGTAACAAATATCTTGATTTCAGTAAGATTTTTTTCACCTTATCTTTCTTGGTAATTTCTCATGCAGCCTGAGAATGCTTGACCTGTTTATGTAAATTCTTGTGTGTTTGACAACATCTGGAAAATCATAATAATGTTAAAATGAAAAGTTACACTGCATGGGTTACCTGTCCTAGATCTGGACCTATTCAGTATTTTATGAATGTCATGCGTGGTGTAATAATAGAGATATGCTTATTTAATTCTTTGGCGGGTTGACCTGGGCTGGACACCAGGTACCCACCAAGCTGCTCTATCACTCTCCATCTTCATCTGGACAGGGGGAGAAAAATACAACAAAAGACTTGTAGAGATAAGGACAGAGAGATCACTCAACAATTACCAACACAGGCAAAACAGACTTGACTTGGGGAAATGAATCTAATTTATTGCAAATCAAATCAGAGAAGAGTAATAAGAAATAATATCAAATCTTAAAACACCTTCCCCCCACTCCTTTTTTCACGGGCTCAACTTCGCTCCCAAATTCTCTACCTTCTTCCCTTGAGTGGCACAGGGGGATGGGGAATGGAGATTGCTGTCAGTTCATCACATGTTCTCTCTGCTGCTCCTTCCTCCTCATGGGGAGGACTCTCTAAACTCTTCCCCTGCTCCAGTGTGGTGTCCCTCCCATGGCAGACAACCCTCCTCAAACTTCTCAAATTGAATCCTTCCCATGGGCTACAGTTCTTCACAAACTGCTCTAGCATGGGTCTCTTCAACCAGGTGCAGTTCTTCAGGAACAGACTACTCCATCATGAGTCCCTCTCAGTGTCACAGATCATTCCAGAAAACCTGCTCCAGCTTGAGCTCCTCTCTCTCCACAGATCCTGCCACGAGCCTGTTCCAATATGATCATGGGATCCCCCATGGGGTCACAACCTCCTTTGGGTATCCACCTGCTCCACTGTGGACCTCCATGGGCTGCAGGAGGACAGCCTACCTCACCATGGTCTTCACCATGGACTGCAGGGGAATCTCTGCTCTGGTTCCTGAAGCTCCTCCTTTTTCACTAAGCTTGTTTGCAGAGACATTCCTGTCACATATTCTCACTCCTCTCTTTGGCTGCTGTTGTGCAGCAATTTTTTCCTCTTCTTAAATATGTTACCACAGAAGTACTACCACCATTGCTGATGGGCTCAGATTTGGCCAGCAGCAGGTTCATCTTGAAGCAGGCTGACATTGGCTCTATTGGACATAGAACCACCCCTGTATCCCCTCCGCTATCAAATTCTTGATGCACAAACCCATTACAAATTCAGAGGTAACAGGACAGATAAGCCAGAGAATGGAATTTAAATATAAAGTGATTCTGAAAATTTTGAAAACTAGTCTGGAAAAGTAGAATCCAATTCATGAAGTTATCCATAATGAATTCATTGATAGTAACTTCATGAATTGCACAGTGTTGATTCAATAAGTTAACCACCTAGCACAGGCTTAGGCAGGATCTGCAATAACTGATTTGATAGCATGGAGAAAACAATTTAAGAACAACAGTGGATCAGAAGTAGTATACAAGTAAGCCAGGCCAAAGTGCTTCAGCAAAAGCATGTATTACCCTGGGATGCTTTAGCAGGAACGTAGGTTTATATGTGAAGAATTACCTCAACTGTATTCAGCAAAGCCTCTGCTGGCACTTTATTACTCTGTGCTTGAAAGACGTTGAGAACTACATGACATGACTGCAGAATAAAACAACTAGACATAGAAGGGCTATAGAAAGCGTTCAAGAGAAGAATAAATTAACTAGGTTGTTATAGGTCCAAATAAAATAAGGAACTATATCTGCAAGAACAGTGAATTAGTAAGATAACTTTTCCTGGGAGGTTGTGAAGTCTCTCACACTAGGAATCTTTAAAAACAGGATTCACAAATGTCTATTAGGAATGACATGGATTCATTCAGGTAGGTTAAGCAGATGAAACACGTGATCTTCCCAAGAGGACTCCCATACTTGATTATTGATATAACTGTTTTCTGCATGTGTTCTGAGAGCAGGAACAAAGCTTTGTTGACACCACTAAGAGAAGGCAAAAGCTGAAAAGTCATGCAGCCAGAGTTAAATGCTATTAATCCAACTCTGTCACTATCTGTGCTGCTTTGTAAATTAATAAGCATTTACTTAAAATATTATATAATGCTAGAAGACAAAAAGAAAGCATGCACTTTTAAAATATTATACAGTGCTAGAACAAAAATTATTGCAGTCAGTGATGATTAAATTTTCCTAATGTGTGTGTAGATGTTTCATGTTTCTTGTAAAAGTTTGTTTTCCAGTTTAGATCAGCTACAGGTAATTTGGTTAATTTCACTGATGGCTCTTCACACAAGTAATACATAACCAAAATTAAATGCTCAAGTGTCATTTAAAAGGCACATCTTAAATTTTGAAAAATCAAAATGTATTCAGTTGTAACTCGTGAACAGAATTTTTAAGACTGGAAATTCTTGAGACTGAACATTGTCTACAAATGAGAAGTCCTTTTATCCAAACTCCATACTTTCTTGATTATTATAATGAGCTATGAGCCAGATCTTGAAATCTCTTCTGCAGTCAATACAGTGTCTGATTGTGTATAATTGGTAAAGTACACAAAATAATTTCAAGGTATGAAGGAAAAGCAGAATCTACTATCACACATACATTTTCAGAAAGAACAGAATGTAAACCTAAGTATCGCAGAAGTTCAAAGAGGGTTTAAAATTATGCTTCTACTAGAATGCTCATTGAATAGTTTGGGAATGTGAACCACTCACCAATCAGATATTCATTCCAACCAGAATCCTGTTTAGATTATCAGATCAAACTGAAGTTATATTGAAACTCAATGTATTTAAAAATTTCATTAACACAATTATTAAAAGGGGTTATTAAAAAATGGTCTATTTCATTTCAAGGTGTTATAAAATCATTGGCAGCAATTGCCAGAGTTAAGTTTATGACTGCAATCAACCATTTCAAAGTAGATCAAAGTTTAATAGCTAAGCTTGTCAGAAAGCTGGATTCAGCCACGAGAATTATAGTTAGATAATGGTAATGATTAGCAATGACATGGGGCATAGGGTCCATCAGCTGTGATGAGGCAGCATTTTTTAATGAACATCTTTAATACTCAGATATTTTGTTGGGAAACTGGAAAAATCAATGGACATGCTCAAGGCCTTGTAAAGATAACCCCATTGCACCAAAATCAAATAATCTAATATGGAGTATCAGTTCCACTCTGGAACTCTTACGTTCCCACAAAACTTGCAGAATAAATACAAGTGGAATAATATGCTCATAGTTCAGTATGCACTGCCCTATAAATATACCTTTCTTGTTTAAATTAAACAGCTCAATGATTTGGAAAGCATTTCAGTAGACTTAGTGTTGTACATTAGTCAGTGAGGTTTCACACCTAACAAGGAAGGACATAAACTATCTCACTTTTTTCAAGAGTGGCACTGTTACCATTTTTGTTAGCACAGAAAAAAATACCGATTTCCTTTCGGCGGTTTTATAAAGGAGCAAATAAACAGAACTCAACCCTCTCAATAGGATGGAAATAGCCTTTACGATCATTTACAGTAGATTAATACATTGCAATGAATTATAATGAACTGATTGTCTTCTACTTTTTTTCTGATGGACAGGTTCAAAGCCAAGCAACAGAAACAACTAACCAACCTTCTTCTTTCTTCACAATGAGCCCTGGGGGTTTTACCTCAATATCTGCACATACACACAGGCGTGCTTGCAGACCACTCCCACACGGGCATCAGATGCATGACCAAGTTCTGTTTCCTGAGATAAGTACTCATAAATTAGAGTTAGATCCATCTGTTTAAGGACAATTTGGCTTACAATATTGAAAACACTGAAGTACACAGTTTACATAGAATGGATTTGGTTTAAATTTCAGGTTTGCCTACAGGTACTTTGTGAAAACCTAGGAAACTAATTAAAGATGAAAAAAACAATACATTTCAGATAACTCTTTTCACTTCTTTATTGTTTTTGAAAATAAGCAAGAAAATTAATCTCTTTCCCATCTCAGGAAAATGTTTATTTTAATCATCTTTTCTCAGTTTTAATGTAGAGGAAAGAGAATGTTGGATCTAGTGGCTAAAACAGACATGAGGTACCATTTTTTTATGTCTCAGTGCGGGCTACGTGTATCCTAGCTGCTTTTCCAGAGGGCACACATCTTCTGTATGCCCTGTGATAGATATGCTCATACAGACGTCTGCACAGTCTGCTTTTAAAAGTTTAAAACTATTCTATTTTCACAGAGAGGACAAGAACAGCTAACTATCTGAAAAGACTCTCTTCATAGTTACAATTTCTGTTCACTTGCCTGTAGAAAAGTGGTGGTGACTTACCTAGAAATTCTGGGAAGAATAGAGAATTGGAGAGCTCATTAATTTTTAAATAGCCTATTTTGAACTCTCCAGCTTCCCAGTGTGTATTGAGGTAGCATCTTGCTACACACTGTACAAATCACTATCATACCAAACCTACTCTCCTAAAAATCTGACGTTTTTGATAGCATGTTGTTCCTAGACATAAACACAGATATTCACAAAGGTTTAATTCATTGAGAAAAGTCTATATGAAACAATGTGAGGTAATTCAAAACCCTTAGAGAACTATGCCTTAGTAAATATCTAGAATGATATAGCTAGGCCATGGGATAATCAAGAAGACAATCTATGGAGCATGACATTAGATTTTTTTTTTTATATCAAGATATTATTTTGTTTTTCTTGCAGTTAGCTTAGTAGCCTGAATTGTCATTCATCTTGCCATAATGAGAATACAGTATGCTAGTTTTACTCATGTATGAGAAAACACCTTTCTTAAGCACAAAAAAAGTGCTCTAAGCCTTGAAAGAGAAGTATGGTATCTTCAAACACATTTTATACATACCTTACATTATTCACAAAAACATACATACATTCAATTCCACATCAATATAGAATTAAATTAACATATATTGCAAAACTCTGGAAGAGCTGAATTCACACTGAAATCACTATCAATCAGCTCCATTTTTTAATAATTTTTTTACAATGACAACTCAAAAGGACTTCCTGTTCATAAAACAGTAATAGACCACAGACCCAATATAATTGGAGGCTAAAAGCTAGAGAAAGTGTTTGTTCAATAAGGATATGGCTATTAATGAGTTAAAAATCCATTGCCCTTAAGTTTCCCTCATTGTACTGAAGTATTTAACTAATTACATAAATTTCAAGTAGAAAAAGATGAATGTGTAGACAAAGGAAAGTACTTGCAAAATTGCTCACACGGAATAAAAGGGTTTAAAAAGTTTACTTCTGAGTGCCATTATTTGGCTTTCTATTCTAATTTCTGTCCTCAGTGTTTTCTTCCTTTGTTTCCCAGTCCTCCCTTCCTCCATCCTCCTCCCCCAAAATGAGGTACCAAGATGAGTTTCCACAAATAGCCAGAGAACCTCCTTCCTGCCAAGAGAGAGATTAAAAAAGATGAATGTCTACACTTTTGCATGCTTGTTGTTCTGGGAACATAATATTTGCCAACATATAGGGAAGACTGGAAAGACGGAGTGAATAATAATATTATGGGAAATATTAGTCTTCTTTTCTTGTATGAATTTGAAAACAGATGACTTTTCCATCATTTCATGGCTGTATCTGAACTTCTCCTTGTCACTCCATGTCTTTAGTGTTTATCCAGATTTTTTTTCTATTTTCATAAAAAAAAAGAGAAGCAGAAACCACGTTTGTTGCTGGCAAACACTTCTGTCCCACCTCAAGTGTAAGAACCAACCAGGACAGATAGTATAGTTTTTGCAGGTGATGAACTTGGAAGTAATCTCCATTGACTTCAAAGGGACCTCCAAATATTTAATGTACTTCACAAATTTAGGTCAAGAGCTACACTAACAGCATAAGTATGGACATTTTCATATTCACAGTATAGTCAATGAGACTGCTCAACAATTATACAAGTCCCTCTCCTCTAAGTGACTAACAATCATTGTAAGACAATCAGAGTACACAGATTTTCACATTGTAAGACAATAAACTTTGTGTTTATGTAACGGACAGAGTGCAGTGAAATACATAACAGGGAAAAAATGTGCAGTTATATATCATTATGCTAACTATACAGCAGTCTGGAGAATATAATTCCATTTCAGTATAACATCTGATGAGCACTTAGTTTCATCATAGGCTATAAAGTTTATTTTTTCCACCCCAAATTATAGGAATTTTGGCAGAAAAAGAGGCATTAGCTTCCACCTCAAGCTGTCATCATTTGTTTTTTAAAAAATCAAATCATTTCCTTCTATGATAAGTCACAAGGGACAAATCTGGAAACATACAAGGCCAAATCTAAGTTAACTTACACCCTTTTCCACCCCATTAACTTCAGTGGTATTGGCCTGGGTTGTGAGTTATCTTGGAATTTGGCCCATGAAAAGAATTCTGTCTCCAACATATTTTTCTTTTTTATTTTTACTATGTATGCTAGAGCATTTTAATACCATATTTCTTTACCTGAAAAATATCTGAAAGATACAATTTAACTAAGGATTTAAACCAGAAATGACCCAATAATTTCGTATAAATCCTGGGATTTAAACATGAAGCAGCATTCTTTTCAAAAAATGGCTTTATTAAATAATACTTAAATAAATAACATTAACAGGAGGCTGTTAAAAGCAGGATTTTTTCTCAGACTCAGCAGTCTTTCTCAGATATGTCTTGTTGAGACACTGTCAAAAACAAGCAGAAGGTTTTCTCTCTGTGGGAAGCATGTGAAGTGAATCCAGCTGCTAATTCAGCCCAGGAAGCACAGTGGAAAGCATGTATCTGACTTTTCACAAATGTCTCCAGATGAAGATGCATGAGCTAAGTGTGCCTGTCTGTCCATGTTGTTCACATTTGCTGCTTCCATAGGATTCCCCAGGAGCAACACAGGACATTTTAACACCATGACTTCTGCCTTGTCCCTCAGTTTATTTGCTGTACCCCGGAGCTGAGGAAGAAACAGCAACAGCCCAAGACAGAAAGTGTTGTTCCCAGTGGAACTGAGATGTTTAAGAAACTATATTCTGAACTGGTTTTGGCCATTACTTGTATCATTACTACATAGAACATAAAAAAACTATTTTGGCAGATTTTATTATTGTCTCTCAGATCTCAAGAATGTTTCAAGAACCTTTCTGCTTTCACTAATGTATGAATTTCTCTCCAATGTCACCATACATCCACCCGAACTGAAATTCCAGAACTCACCCGGTCTTTCAATTTCTCCTATCCAGAAGTTAACAGAGCTGCAGGCATGAATTGACAAAATAATCCTTTGCAAACTGCAAAAATTCTAACAAGGTTTGTGCAACAACATGCTTTTCAATTTATTAGGAATCTAAGAGACCTGTAAACCTCCTGCTGCCTCTTAACAAAAAGGGACCTATTTAATCCATTGTGCCGGTGACAGCTTACATTTTCTCCTCCTGCTACTTGGAGCTGGGCCCACTATAAACATAATAAACAGAGTCCATTTTCCTGAGGGTTTCCTATGAATTTACAATCTTATTGTATTCTTTTCTCAGCACACTCCTTTAGTTTAAATAATCTTTTTACTGCCTCCAATGTTTTGAAGGTTGTGGTGAGAATTTCATTAATCATATATACTCTAACAAATACCTGCACAAATGACTTTATAATATCATTGAAATTAACTGACATCTAGTAGCATAAATAGATCAAATGTCAGATTAACTGAAAATACTTTTGAGACCTAGGTTTTTGTGTATGTCATCCTAGTTACTCAGAACAGATGTTCTCAAATATTTACTTCTACATAGCATAATTATACACATCTAGCTTTTCAGAGACACCAGATTTTTGCTTATGATTGCATATACCTCAGCAAGTACGTGAAGAAAAATATTGCACATTGTACATTGTGCATGGAAAGTTTCAGATTATTTGGAGAAATGTGCTGTTTCAAACTTCTAATTTTCAACTCTTTCCTGTAGAATTATGTAATATCATCCAGATTGCTTGATTTTGAGGAACAGGTATTCAATTTTGCTTATGAAAATTATGCACATATGAAAAAAATTCAATACCCAAAATCTCTGTCAATACCTAAAAATAGGGCAAGAAGTCTCCTTTTTGAGTTTAAGAGTTACTGGGTTTATAGATACACATCATAAAGAAGACATCTTCCTAATTATTTACTCCTTTTCAATTCATCAAAGTGTCTGAATATTTTTCAGAGATTATAGAAATGAAGAAAAAGTGTATACTCTCTCCTACTCTGATAGGCTTAACCAATCTAAAAAATAGTTTGTTCTATTATTTGAAAATCTTGAGATATTCTGTTTTTCTCTTCTAGGTGTCTTACATAAGAAAAGACAAAAAAAAAAAATATGTTAGGTGGATGCTGGTCTGAATGACAGAAGGATTTTATCTGAGAAGAACGAGTAAGCTAAACTGACAGAAAACGGTGTAAAAAGTTGTTTGAATATACTTTTATTTTGCCAGTGTATTAATAACAAATCTTGCTAGGAAAAGAGATTGTTGTTGTTACTACCACTGCCTTTAGGCTTGTACAGGGGACTAAGGGAAAACTTGCCTAAAAAGATGCTTGAGTAAGAGGCCCAGTAGTGCATTTTCCTCATCATCTACACATCATTTCAAAGCATTAACATCAGTAAAAAGAAACTGGATCTATACCATAAGATGGATCTATGTCTTTTCTTGAAATTTTTCAAAACAAAATAGTAATCAAAACATGTCATGTCAGTGAGGCTCACTGGTAATTTTGCTGCTGCTCAATACTGTGGGAAGACAATCCATTACATCTCAGATTAGACAGTTTGACTGCAGCAACTTGGAATTTCCCAATGGTCTTCAATTTGTACTCCATCAGGAGTCACCTGTCAGCAGTCCTTTATGGCAATGAATCAGAGCAACACCCTGTGCCAACAAAAGACATAATGTGTTTGAGAAGCAAAGACTTGTCTAGAGTGAGAAAAACAATTCAGATAAACCCATTTATAGAGGAAAACTCAATCTGCTGTAACAAACCCACAAAAGGTTCCACAGTGCATTTAAACTTCACTTGAAAGAAATTTTAGCACGCATTACCTGTGCAGTTGGGGTAGGAACTTATCTGTTACGGTCAAAGGCAAAGTGTGGAGATGTCAAAGGTCCAGAGAAAACAAATGAAAATAAACCAAAAGAAAACTAGACTCTGTGAGTCCTTCTTTGTCTGTCCAGACTTCCTCCCAAGATGTTTCTGTACAGCCATGAGAGTCCAGGGAGCCAGGTTTAGGAGGGCAATGCTTTAAGTCTAGTAAAAAAGTAAAAAACAGTTTTATGTTAACAATCATGCAGTAAATGAGCTAAGTGAACTGAACTGTTGAAGGGCCTGGAGCACAGGTTTTATGAGGAGTGGCTGAGGGAGCTGGGGCTGTTTAGTCTGGAGAAGAGGAGACTCAGGAAAGAATTTATCACTCTCTACAACTACCTGAAAGGAGGTTGGAATAAGGGGATAGCGGGTCTCTTCTCCCACGTGACAAATGGTAGAACAAGAGGGAATGGCCTCAAGTTGCACTAGGGTAAGTTCAGGCTGTATATTAAGAATTTTTTTTTTATGGAAAGGGTGGTCAGACATTGTAACAGGCTGCCGAGGGAAGTGGTGGAGTCACAGTCTCTGAAGGTATTCAAAAAAGTTTTGGATGTGGCCCTTGGGGATATGATTTAGTGATGGACTTCGCAGTTGTGGGTTGGTGGTTGATGGTTGGACTCAATGATCTTGAAGGTCTTTTCCAACCAGAGTGATTCTATGATTCTAAAGAATATGACAATAGGACATCACATATTTGTGTACTACCATAGTATAAAATGAAAGCAAGAGAAGATTATGTGAATAAAGAATGAAAATAAAAAAAATTAAAATAAACAGATAGTTTTCAAAAATAAAAGTATGGATCATTCTAAAGAAACATTAACAGACAAAGTACTTATTGGGACAAAATTTTACACAATATACCTAAGTTCCACAAGTAAGTTTCAAGAATATTTTGAGTATATGTAGGTCAGAAACTCTATGAATATAAAATAAAGGAAAGAAACACAGCCAAGATGCCATGTCCGTCTTTTATTATCTTAACAAATACTATAAGATATATCAAGTTTCATAAGGTAACTACATACAACCTGCAAGAGGTGTCCACAGAGTCTGTGAAATCTCTTCAGAGATATTTGAGAGAACAAGGTCCTGAATAACCTGAATATGTCTTAAGTTAGATTTTACTTGAGCACAGACAAGGCTAGATGAACTTCAGGGATTTCTTCCACTCTAATTATTCTATCATCTTGATCAGCTGAAGGGTAGGGCTCAAAGAGTTGTAGTAAATGGGATATCATCTGGCTAGCTACAAAGTACTAGCGTGTTCCCGAGGTCTCAATTTTAGGATCAGTTCTCTTCAATGTTTTCATCAGTGACCTGGACAAAGGTGTTGAGTGCACAATACGTATGTTTTTTGATTATATTAAAATAAGAGGAGCCATTGATTACCTTAAAGGAAGAGGTCTTACAGAGAGATCTTGAAAGATTAGAACACTGGGCGATCACCAATTGTATGAAATTTAACAACAACAAATGCTGAGCTCTGCACCTGGGATGGTGCAATCCTGGCTGTTGTATAAATTGAGTGATGAAAGGCTGGAGTACAGCCCTGCAGGAAGGGATCTGGGGCTTTTGGTTGATGGTAAGTTCAATATGAGTCAACAGTATATCCTGGAGGCCAAAAATGTCCAACAGTATCCTGGTATACCTTAGGTATAACATGGCAAACCAGTCAAAAGAAGTGATTATCCCATTATACTCAACATTGATGAGATGTTACCTCACATATTGTGTGCAGTTTTGAGCTCTACAATATAAGAAGGATAAAGAATGTGTCCAAAGGAGGGCAACAAGAAAGGACTAGAAAGGACTAGAAAGGACAAAAAAGAAAGGACTAGAGGGCATGACTTATGAGGACCATCTTAGGATACTACCTTTGTTCAGCTTAGGGAAGAGGAGGTTGAAGAGTGACCTCCTTGCTGTATACAACTTCCTTATGAGGGGAAGCATAAAGGGAGGTGCTGTTCTCTTCTCTTTGGTGTCTGGTGATAGGATGCGAGGGAATAGCTTAAAGATGTGTCAGGGAAAGTTTGGGTGAGACATTGGAAAAAATTTCTCTCTGACAGGGTTGTCAAGCATTGGAACGAGATCACTGGGGAAATGGTCATGACCCCAAGCCTGTCCGTGTTCAAGAAGCATTTGGAAAATGCTTTTAGATATATGGTGTATCTTTTAGGTTGCCCTTTGTGGAGTCAGGATTTGCACTCAATGGTCCTCATGGGTCCTTTCTATCTCAGGGTATTCTGTGATTCTACAGTTCTATGCTTTTGTCCTGTTTTCAAGCTGCTACTTCACACTGTTTGCCCATGGAATATTTTGATTCATCTCAGTCTCTCACCTTCAGTGTTTTCTGATGTGACAAATACTGTTTATTCAAACAAACTAACTTAGCTTAAGCAACAGTACCACTCAGACTCTAATTTTATTCTATATACAGAGGTTATCAAATAATATTCCCTCTGTTATGTAACACTAAATATAAACTGAGACCTTTCTGAAAGGCACTGGTATTAAATAATAGCTCTACATTTTGCAGAGGGAAGATGGAGTATTGGTCCCTGGTAACACATTTCACGCAGTCACTGTTTCATGCAAATGGAAAACAGCCTCAACTGTTACATCTCCTTCTCCTCACCTGGCCACAGAGAGCAGGATTACCTTGAAGGCCAGCTGTGACTCTGGGCTCCCATGGACTCTGCTGATGCATGCCTTTAGCCATGCATGGTATCTAAACAAGGCACCGCTGTGTTGCCAGATATGAAGCTGGACCCCATCAGCTCCATCCTTCCTGCCCACGCAGCAGCTTTCCAGAGACAAATCAGAGCTTCTCCTGCATGCTGGTGTTGGGCTGAACTCAGGAGCCTGCTCCTGGTGTCAGATAAGGAAAGGCAGAGCTTTTCTTTGAGCAGCTCAGCCTCTCCTCTTTCTTAGGGCCTCCTCAATGCTGCACATACCTTGGGGGGAGTTTAGTTCACTTTGAGTCTCTGGTTCTCAGGGACAGTTTGGGTGTTTGTTAAAACAGAAAACAAAAAAATAGCCTGATATTCATTCTTCAGTGTTGGGCTGCCCAGCTATTCTCACTGGCAGATAAGTAGAGCAAGTATTTCAGGGTGTGGGCCAGGAAGCACTCTGCAGCCCTGCTGTTGGGGTTTACCCAGGGATTTAAAAGCCACATCAGGGTTTTTGACTTGGATTGTATCACAGGTTTAACACTCGCTGAATTCCGCTCTCTTTTGTCCCTCTCTACAATGTCAACACTCCAACAGCAGGAGTAGCAGTGTCACTTCCTTAGCATAATCCATAGTCTTTACCAGGAAAGTGAGTTTTGTAGGGTACAGTTTCTCAAATTGAGGTTCACATAGAATCCAGATATATCATTTTCTGTGCAACTCCTAGATGTTGAAAGCATCTGGAAAGCTGCCTGCTCCTGCAGAGGTGATTCTGGTTATATCTCTATGAATATATACACTTACATATATCTAAATGCTTCATTAATAATGTTGTAGTTTGAGGGTACAGGCAAAATTCTTACGGCTTTTGCTGCAGGGACCCAATGAGGGAGGGGTGGAGTTTAGGACCCTGTTGTGAAAAGGGGTCTGGGGTATCGGGTATCAGGTATCATATTCCCTCCCATTTCCTGCCAAACTCTATAAAGCCAGGAGGACAGGAGGCTCTTCCTCTCTTTCTCTTCCGCCCTCTCTCGCTCTCTCTGCTCCCGCGCTCCCTTTCCTGCCTGGTCACCACATGGAGCCAGCCCAGAGGAAGCCCAGACTTTGGTTACCAGCTCGCCACATGGTCTGCGGCATCCGACTACATCGGGTGCTGGGGGTTTGGACTCTTTTTAGCCCCATCGGCCTCGAGGTGAAGGACCTTTCAGGAGCTTGTATCGCCAGTCATCGGAGCTTGGGTTGTATATATTTGTATATATATATATTTTCCCCTTTTTTCCTCACCTGTTACTCCCTTTCCCTGTGCCATTAAATTTGTTATAGTTTTAATTTCCAACCATTGAGCCTTTCTTCCTTGCTCCCCTTCTATTTTCTGAAGTAAGTGATAGGAGCAAAAACTCTGTCTGGGTTGTGGCTTGCCCTGGCCGTTGCTAAACCTAGACAACTAACTAACGTATCAATATATAGGGGCTCAAGCAGTATTCCTACCTTTTATAGGACATATATATTATGGCTTGAATTACAAACAGCTCCTGGGTAAAATACTATTTAAGACATACTGCACCATGAACCATCTACTGTATTTCATAGAACACTAAAGGAATCACCATGCTGTACTACGCATAGTACATAGAATAAAGTCCTTTATGTCTATAAAATCCTCTGGTATTTTCAAGAAGAAAGGAACTACAAAAATAAAACTCAGCACTTACAGCATTGTATGATAACTTCAGAAAAAAAATCTATAGATTTAAAGTTTATTTTATTCTTGAACTGGATCTTGCATCCCTTCATCTGAATCACTGTAACATACATTTTGAAGGCTCATAGTCTGCTCCCATGCAAAATAAAGCAGGTTAACCTGAACCAGGCTGTAACAACCAAGAACTTCCATTTGTTTAGGTTGGAGGGTCAGAAAATGAAGACTGAATTTTCCAGTTATTGGTACAAAATTAATATAAAATTACTGAGGAAAACTGATTCTAAATTTATGTTAAGTATACACTAGGACTACATCAACTAAAAGAAATAGGAAGAAAATTTAAGAACTTAAGGAGTGTTTGAAATTTATTTCAATAAAACAAAGCCTACTGAAGAATCACCACCATCTAATACATTATAACCATATCCTACTATGTGCTTAAACAGTATTTAGAGAACACTCTACGTCACTCTTTCAGCCAAATTCTATGTCAACATCCACACTGATGTGTATTGGATATGCATCTTTTTACAATTACTAGCAGAGTCCAGTTACATTATCAACTCCATAATAAAACACTCAGAGAGAGAGTTCACATTATTTCATTGCACTATATGAGTTAAGTGAAGGAGTGTAAATATAGTTAAAATGTAACTGGGTGTACACAGTTAAGTGGGAGTTAAAATTCTCAGTAGGGGTAAGTCTTAACAGTCTCAGAGAAATGATTTCTCATACTTTATGAAACGTAATACTTTATGAAATGCTATGATCAGAGACTTAAAGATCACACAAGGAAAGATTAGTGTAAACATTTCATACATGGAGACTATGATCACTTCACGTCTTGCATCAGAAAGATATGTACTTCCATTTGCCGAGGACACAGCCCGGGGGCGGCTGTTCCACAGCAGTGCAGGGAATCACGATAAAATGAGGTGAATTTCAAGAGTTTTGAG